>JACSZP010034885.1:0-24145 GCA_016161895.1 Pinna nobilis
ACATATATAATACTTTACTCCCCATTATTGCTAATTATCGGATGTCACTGTGTGACGTCAATGTGTTTTTCAACAGATGACTAGAAAGCGAGAAAATTTTATTTCCCTTGATGGCTATTTAAAGTATTTGATTGTACCTTTTTTACCACATTGACTAAGCAAACAAAAACTATTGAAGGCCATTTTCTGTCTGAATAACTTCCATGACTTTTTATCTGGGCCCCTTGACGCCAATCAGAGACATTGAATCATAATTTCCGATTCTCATTTACTTTTCCAAGCTGGTCTTTGGAACGCTTGTCTCCGTTTTGTAGGGTACATACTCCAATGTCTACCACGGATTATTTGCCGAGGGTACTTTATAGTAGAAGTGTAGAACATGCGCAGCTGTCATATCCAGAACAGTGTTCATGGTCTCCTGGCTGAGTCGCCCCATGATACCATACTGGCTTATACCTCCATACAACTCTTTGTTCCATAATTTATGTGCTCACTCACTATCATTATCACCTTTCCGTTTTATCTCTTGTTTCTTTATTTGTTTCGGTTCTCTAAACCTTTTGTCCTATCACTAAATTCTAGTTGTCCGCTATTTACCAAACTGTGAATTATCATCATCACATTAGCAAATTATAGGTTGGACAAATTGATCGACAATCGCTGGTGCTTTTACGATACTTTGCTTTCATGACAGATTTATGATGCTCATCCTGCCTTTAAGTTTTTCTCCATGCTTGAACATTTTATATCATTTACACAAAAGCAAAACCTCTTCTTCTTTTAAAGCCTGTTTATAGGAAATATTACACGATCAAGCCTCATCAAAGAGGAAATCGTTCCATGATTAACTCGGATCTGCGTTAATTCGGCTGAAATCCTCTTGAAATTCAGATGACTTGACAGATGAATACAGAACGTTACATATAGTCAATAACGTAGGGCACTTCTGTTCGGCGGATTCGGATGTCTTTCTAACGTTTGCATTTTTAAGATTTCTTAATTCGTTAGATCTGTTTTTGACGACTGTTAACTGCAGATTCTCGAGGGCCAAGGAAAAGTGCTTTGTTTCAAACGTTGCCAGTTGTTTAAAGTTCATTGACAGCTTTTAACTTTTTTGTGTTTGCTACAAATGAATTCGAGATATTTATAACCAATAATAAACTAAACAACAAGAGTGAAATTGAATGTGTATCGCAACCCTAAACAAATACATGCGTTATTCGACTCGGTGTGGAGACTTTTGAGCTACAATATCTTAATTCTAAAAATAAGTAGTAATTATAGCGAGACAATGGAAAATCAAAATCAAACTACATTACACATATATAAACAAGGAACTACATTTCAATTTAATCGCTTTTTAGGTGATAAAATGTATTTACTATTCTTGAAGAAAAATTGCTGGGAACACAGGGTTTTCAAACTATATTGACAAGTGTCAGTAATTACAAAACTTCAGCATTTGCTAAAAAACAACAGTATATGTATATACATACAGCAGGATGTTTTAAGTGATCAATTAATCATGTAGGTTCACCGTTCAGCTTCCGCTATTAACAAATGAGTCTCTCATAAAAAACAAAACACTTGGGTGATATACATCATCAATTCTGAAGTAATTAATAATTGACTCTTCTGATCGGAAATATGAAATTTCTTCTAAAATCAATACCAGAAAGAGATGTCCTTAAGTCAGATAATTAAAAAGGTCCTATATTGGCCATTGTTAGCAATAACAGGGATTTATTTCATGAGGACCTGTCGTGGAAGACCATCCAATGGTAATCGAAATTTGGTCTTTCAAGACAGGTGGTCTCTCATGACAGGTATTATCATATGTTTACTGAATAAGATGCTTCCCTATATGTGTTCTCTCAATGATGATAAGATGGGATTTATCTTGGTAATCGTGAGATAATTGGCATGGTTCATTCTTGGCAATCTTGAGATGAAAAGGAGGGTTTGCAGAGACAATTGTTGAATAGCCCGTAGGGTTTTACATTGGTATAGGTGATATAATTTTAGTTATCTTAATATTAGGGTAATTAACTTTTCTTTCTCTTTTTACGCATGAATACAAAATCAAGAACATCAAAGTAATATCTTAGTAACCCATTACTTCTTCATTTCTGTTCGAGTTATTAAAAGTTAAATCATGTTGAAATCTTTTCTATCCATGGTTTATTTTGGTAAACAGATCTGTAAATTTTATTTGACAAACGTGCGACAGTGAAATCGAAAGTTGTTAATACGTGTATTTATTTGCTACAAGACACAAACTCCCACTAGAAAATCGTTATTCTATGTAAATTATTCAATCTTATTTGTTCGAGACACTATCTAGTAGTGTGAAGAGACGTGTCTCCGTCTCAGTTAAAACAAGGATTCCTGGTTAATTTGGAACCATCAATTCGTAAGTTAAACAGTCGCCATGGTTGCCCTGGGTGACTGTTACGGAATATAGGAGCCAGACTACGAGTGTTCCCCTTGTCCTACACCTTATCCTGTTCTTCCAAATTCTTTTAGGACAATAACTGGATATGACATAAACAAAGATAAGACGATTGGTGTTTTGCTCGGAGCAGGAGTTCTCTCCCGTAACACCTTACCGTCCTGGTGGCTTTCAGTGAGGTACATCTTACTCTATCTTTAGACAATGTATTGTTGATGTAATAATGTGGATTATTAGTTGTAGTATTATCTCTTGTTTTGTTCTAGCAATGATTTTACCCGTCGTTCTATTTATGACTTGAATCCCCTTGGTACCTTCCACCCCTCCCCACAAGAGTGAACTGACGACATAATGGTCTTTGGTCAATCTAAGTTATACTTAAAAGGCAATGCAATGTAAATGCCCGCTCATATACAAAAGAAATAATTGTTGGGTAAAAGAAACAATTGACTGCATATATTTATTTTTCACGACAATTAGGACTTTGTTTTGGCTTTATTGTCAGAAAACAGGGGTATGGCAAGGTGTGGCACGAAGCGTTGCGTTTTATCCTAACGAGGGGTACTTGAATATCTGATAGCCTTGAGTGATACAAATGATGTATTCTAACAAGGATACCCCCAGAGGAGCTAATCAATCATCAAGTTGACCTGCTTTCAACGTAAAGCCCCGCACTTTTACTATCAGGACGGCACATACGACGGGAAAAGCTTTGCAGTCAGTAAGGCGTAACTGGAATTCTGGTGAATAATCGAGAATAGATGAATTCATATTCAATTTTAAAAATGGCATATGACAGACGCTGTTTTTTCGTAGTCGTCATCTACCATACCACCCAAAGTCAATTGCACAGACCCCAAATGACTTGATTTTGTGATAGTATATGGAGTCAGTCATGCGTAGCCTACACTTCATCTTCAACAAATCGATCCAGTCTCGTTATATACAATATGACCGATGAGAAATCTAGTAATATACATTAATTCCTCTCTCAAGTGTCTGCAAAGTTTAAATTTTCATCTTTTGAGACGGTGAATTATTGATATCACTTTTTTTAAATGTACCGCTAAGTGCATTTGTATGAAGCTTTCTTAATGTTTTTCCCGTTTTCTGCTGGTAAGTTTCGGCAATGATCTCTTCGAAATGACATTCGTACTGAAGTAACGATTTATCGTATTATTCGGGTTTTTTCACACACACACACACACACACACACACACACACACACACACACACAAACAGATTTTTAGAATTATTAAAAGAATTGACATGTCCTTAAGTAATTATAAGTAGATTTACTTGATCATGGACTCCTACCGTATAAGGTAGACTAATTCACGTAGAATTAAGGTGAACAAAACCGCTCATTGGAAACCTTTCTGGTTGCAACAAACAGCACACAGCGACTTGCGTTTCATCTGCTGCGAAGTATCGAACGATCAAGGTTTTGCCTTTGTTTGTTGTCAACAGCTCGTTTGTTTTTGACAAAATGTGAGATAACTTTCGCTTGACGAAACTTCTTCCGTTCTGATGTTTGTATCTCGTTTGAAGTTCAGCCTTTAGGCAAAATTATGAATATAAAAAATGGTAGACCGAGTAGAAGCTGGTGATGGAATCATCTGGCGGAGCTCGAAGATGTCGCTTTATAATGGCAGGTGATATGTGGATGGGATGTAATCCCTTTTTTAATGCTTCTATTGTTGCATTGTCTTTACCACGTATATTGTCTTCGTCCGGTAGTTGGTGGTGAATAGTTATCGACCGGGTATGAGGGGTCAATATATGTATGTGGATCTCAAGTACAGGACGTATTACGTAATTATATAATTCTTTAGTCAGGTATCTCCAAGAGGGAATTACATAGATACTGAACAGATAACCATATGAGGCTTCGATACTTTGTTTTAAAAAAAACCGTTCACATGTACGATTGGTATATAGTCATGGCTAGGTCCAGCCAGGGTATAATTCCGCAGAAAAAACGAAAACTAACTTTTTCGAAATTGTCTTTGTAGCAACTTTTTATGTAAATGTATTGAAATTGAAAAAAAAAAAACCACACAACTACCTCAAATCTGTCTGACTACTTATATTGGTTTATTATATTAACTAGGAAAGTGTTAAACATTTACTTTAGCATGACAATTTTCTCAGTTCAAGCTTGTCGGCCTTGCTTAATCCAGAGTTAGCTGAAGTTGAGTAAATCCTCATCCCTAAGTATTTTACGTTTCATAGTGCCTAGCCTTATAAATAGATATTGACCGGGTGAGTGTATGGAGTCTGCGGAGAGATACCTTTGTGTGAGGTCGATTTATAAAATTCAGTATGCCACTCGGGTTTTGAACGTCACTCAATTACGGTGTTTTGTTCCCTGAGACACAGTTACTAATGAGGAGAATTTCGCTGACATTTGTAAGAGTAATGTATATTGACAATTACAGAATTCATATGTTACAACAGCTATAATATATATAATTACACTTCTTTGTCAGATTTTATGTATTGGTACTGGAACTCCTAGCATGTAAATAATTTCTAAACCTGCCTGCCTGCCTCTGTCGTTGCGTTATTTTCCGTAGGTCAACGCTTTATGCTACATTTTTGAAAAATATAAATAAGAAAAATATCTTAACAAGATTTAAGAAAATTTGGCTAACATTCATTCAGTATGCAAAATCCAAATCAGAATAACATGTTATAAATGATATCAAGTTTACCATTATCGTTAAAAATGAACCCACTTTAAGACATTGCTCCTTAGTTTGACCATTAGCTAGCTGAACGTTACAGAAAAAATATTAAGCGGAAAATAATAAAAACAAATAATTGAGATGAATGTTAAATTCTTCTAGATACATGTCAAAAATACTGTCAGAATTGCGATTGGTGAAGTATTTTATCTTCACATACTATGTGTGCATATTGCTGGAATCTTTGTGAAATGTCCAGTATACAACGAACATTGAAGTCAGAGGCATAGGACTAAAAAAGAATGAACGTAAACAAAGATTTGGATGGCTGCTTCTAGTTAGTTAAGATATGTTTATTTTGCAGTATCTTACATCTTTTCTCTCAGACGAAACAGAACTCAAACTGTGCATAACATGGCGGAACAAAACTTGAGATTAGAGTTTTGATAGGGAAGGCGATAATTTTCGTATTTCCGGAATTGTCGGCATCGTTGATAGTTACCCCTCGGCAGACCGTTATTCTAACGAAAACGTTCGTCATTTTAACTTTACAGTCGCTTTACTCGCTTCCGCTATTTGACAAGAAAATTAGCGAACTTTTTCACTAATGCACTATTATGTCTTTTTAGCTTTTTGTCATTTGGAACTGATATCGTCTTAGTGCAGGAATTATTTCTTTGTCGATATTCCTTGTTAGACGATGTGTTCTAGGATGTCACAATTTCGATCAATGTCGCAATTTCTACATTTCTATGAGAGACAAACTGGTATGACAATGAGAGTTATTACATAGATGAACAAAATGAAGGGCAATTTTTGGTGTAAATATATATACATTGTATATCACCTCTCAACAAGTATTTCCTTTAATTCTAATTTGGGTTAAAGTACATTTTATTTGAAAACATACAAACATGAAATATATTTTAAAGTACATAATTTATACCGTAGCTAAACTACAAAGTAATGAAACATANNAAACATAAGTTAGATTTAGTGGAAGGTAATCAATTCCTACCATTAACGTCAATTATCATTATGATCCTTAGCGCACAGTCTACCTCTACACACTTTCTTTTTCATTCGTCAATAGAATCATTATTAACTTTGGGTAGATATTGGTACACTGAATCATGTGTTATTTTCATATACATGTACATGTAATGGGAAAGTTCCGTTAGAAATTGGTTCCTGCAAAATAATCGCTAGACATATGGATTTCGGAAAAAAAATTGACCACATCTCTTCGAAAAAGATTCACTCTCCAAAATGTTTTGTTAGATACAAAACTTTGAACTCAACATACAGAATGGATCTTTTCTCCTGTCATTGCACACCTGTATGTTAACCTTGACACTTTAAAGTATTTCATGGTATACTGATTTTGACCGTTTGGCGGCTGCAGTAGTACTGCTAAAATAGCAAGAAAAGTGGTGTTTATAGACAGTACATTCAGAGAATTGAGAACCATCAGCATATCGACCGGACCTGGGTGCCATCGATCGATGTCTGTTCATGATGGATATTTATTCAGATTCCAGGTCCGTTTTAGTTGTGAGGTCGCCCTCTGATATTTGATGCATATAAAGTTTATGATTAACAACTAAAATCTTCTTTAAATGTGGTATATCTAATGTACAGAAACCGTAAATGCAAACCTAAACTACATAGGTACAATCAATTTGGTATGTTGTTTTCCTCTATATTCATTTAGAGGCCTGTTGACCTAAGGTTGTGAGGCGATATTCAAGAAAAAGTGGAAATTCTGTGGTAAATAAATTCTAAGGGATACAGACCGTCCTTGCAGTAATTCTATGTCTAAGTTCGTTTGCCTTATATTTTGTCTGAAAGTATATTGTATGCAATTACTAGCTCACCGTTAAGCCAACACTAGTTTCTACCCACAATACTTGTATAAATTCCATTCCACTCCATAGGTAGCTTCACGCTTTCTACGTGTTACATCGATACAGCATTTTCTTGTTGACTTGACTAAAATAAAAGGATGTAAACCTGTCAATAGCAACAAAAGTCTCTCGCTATGATAAAAACATTGTGTTTTGGAATAAATTTCAGCTTTGCATTTTCCTTTAGAACACTAAAAACAAAGTTTTTCAAGTCTTTGAATGACGTCCGGCGAGCGATCGATAGACAGTGTTGTTTTTCAAAACGCATAACGGGCAAAATTACGAACCGTGAAGTTGTACAAAATGCATTTACATTTCAATGCAGAAAAAGATGCAGCTAAATCTAGCTCAACATGTTTGTAATAAAAAAAACAACTTTATAATTCGTCAATTATCCCAATATGTATGTCAGAAAGCGGATTATGGCGTTTTTATTTACTTATTTTCAACAAATCAGGAATCAGTTTTCACAGGATTTAGTGTAGCGGCTTGTACCGGTCACCAACATTATCATTGAACCATAAACAAAAGTTCTCTTAGAGAGAGAGAGAGGGGGAGAGAGAGAGAAGGGTAAGAGAGAGTTGACATGCAGTTGAACAAATAAATATGAGGTCTTCAGTGGTTAGTCTGGTGTCAGATTGTTTGCTCAATGTCTAGTTTATGTACACAGTCCGACAGTCGTGCTTTTACGACTTTATTGGGCTGTTGTTGGATGTTATAAGGCATGGTTTGCTCTTTAAACAAACTGAAAGCAAAAGAATGCGGTCATTCAGAGAAATACATAAACTTGATACGTCGATGCATATTTTAAGGAGCAAGAATAACTGAAAAACAAACATTCTTAAGGAAATGTCGTGAAATAAAGATAAGTCGATCATTTGAAATTATATTATTTGTCTTTCTTTTTAACACTAAAATATATTCAGCAGTACCTTACAAAACGGTAACAAGTTGCAAGTTCGGTATAAGTTGCATCTATATTCACCTACGCCCTTGTCCCTCACCCTGATGATACAACGAATCCTAGTCTAGGCCACTCCTCCGCAAGTGTCCCCCAGTTTATGATTAACTAGCGTGGTAGGACGTTATCAGAGCAGCCAGGTTAGAGACAGAAATTGATAGATAGTTCCCAAACATGGTAAATTGGTAGGAGTAAACCATATTTTGAAGTGCATAGGAAAATGTGTTTTGTTGTGGTTAAGTAGATAAAGTCCTATATACTCGATTGAAATTTTCTAATAATGGTCTTACTGATACGACGTCGGACTATTTCTAAATCAAAATTCATAAAAAGTTTGCAAAAGTGTTTGCTACAAATAAATAATCATTTTAAGTATCATAGGAAAGGAACACGGAAGTAAGGTACTGTAAAACGTTGGTCTGGCAAAATCAGATGTTGGTTTTTATTATTCTATACCAAACCCCTTCAATATGAAAGGGCACATGGGTTTTGAAGGGGAGGCCAACATAGACTATGTAACACAGTATGTATACAGTCACTCACATATATGTAGCCTCTAAACTTAAGATGAAATTTGAATATGGACGCTATATGAACATTTTGAATTGTGATAATGCACATTGTGCAAGGTGTCTCTCAAAGCGAGACTTCATTTCTGTATATATTTATATGACACAGTTGTAATGTTATTTCGCCTGACTTTGTAGCAAAAGTGTATGACGAGGTTTAGTAGCTGGGTGAAGTTGGACTTATATTTACCCATGTTAAGCTACTCTATCCAAATTTTTTCTTTTTTTCATTAATTAGATATAGAAATAACTTTTTGAATCAGGAGTATTTTCATCATTAAGACAATTACTGGTAGGTAATCCAAAGTACTTTTCTGCTGGGCGACAGAGTCACAGAAAATTAGATTATTTCAAAAGAAAGAAAACAAGGTGAAATAGAAGGAAAACAAACGCATCTAAACCAAATAAACAAGTCGCCAAACAATACAAATTATAAGCTGAGTATGGCTACCGACACGTAATTCACTTGGCAAAAGGAACAATCGCATTGACACAGACTCAAGGTCCCAGTCCAGTTGTATGTTATTCAAAACCTATACTTAGCCCTTGCGAATGTAGAGACTTTTTTCCATGTGCTTATTCATAGTCTATTGAAAATATCACATATATTTCATTTAACAATAATATTGCTTAGCTTAATTCTTTTATAAGATAGTTGAAATGCTACAGTTGTTGTTAAACGTATGAGAGAGAGAGAGGAGAGAGATAGAGAGAGAGATAGAGAGAGAGATAGAGAGAGAGCATCTGTGATGTATAAAGTATATGAATCAAGCAAATATAGTTTCAAATACAATATCACCTTCCACTAGGGAATTTGGCTTAAGATAAGCATCAGTGGCCTTCTGATGTGCATCTTTTGTTTTTCCGTTTTGGGATTTATACTTTGATCATTATCCATAACGCTTCAGCGTCTATTCATAAACAATACTAAAATAGCATTCACAATGACAGGTATTAATCAGATATTGGAAAAAAACCTAGTCAACCTGCACTTATTTGTAATATTGAGTCTTTGGATGGACCGTTAGCTGGGGAATTCAGCTTATATCTGTTATCTTCATCTGGTTCAAGCATTCTTTTCCCTTTTTTATTCCGTTTAGGATCAAAGTCGTTCTACGGTACACATGGTGGCATTATGGTTTATTATTAATGCTTTCCGAGCTCGGTATTTCATGATTTCTCTGTGGAAGTAATGTTTCACTTTAGTGAATATTCCGATTATCAAAATTTTCGTTAGGATTTATATTGAATTTTAAAAAAGATACTAAGACACATATGTATAATATTTTTTTTTTTTTATAATTTTGTCACTTTGATATCCTAGTTAGGATTCATTCTTTGAAGATTATTTCTTTCAGAATCTAGTTTTTTTAAATAGAAAGTCCAACAAAATTTCAAATGTAGACAACTCACCATCCGTTGTATGTGTTAAAATGAGGATATTCTAAAATGTATTGAACAAACTATTTTATGTTCCTATTTTTACTTGAAAACGAGTTGCAGCCTTAATTTAGCAAAAAAGAAATATACAGAAACTTTGCAAGGAGAGAGAGAGAGAGAGAGAGAGAGAGAGAGAGAGAGAGAGAGGTAGGTTGTTAAGGGCGCGGTAATAATGAGTTTAAACGGAACGTTTTGTGGTCAATCCGCATCTAAAGGGTTGTTTTAGAATGTCAATATGAAGAAAAACAAAATTGGCAGGAGATAGCATCGGCAGACTAGATTTGATGGTTCCAGTATACTTTTCCAAACAATAGTAGGTTTTGGCACCTGGATATCAAAATACTTTGACTGGTCCTTTAACTGAAAAGAAAATAAAACAAATCAGTTTAAAATATTCTTTTCGTTTACATAAGCATTTAGTCAAAAGGATTTTCACGAGGGTTTAAATTCTTATGATCTGTCCGCAATGTAAAGATTACTGTGTGGAGTATACACCGAATCAAAGCCCACAAAAATAATAAAAACAAATCAAAAAGTAAACAAAGCACTTATAAAAGCCGATTAAAGAAATTTTGACATTTTATTGCCCCTTTTTGGTTTGTTGGAAAGTTAATGTGTCAACAGAAATTGTATAACGCTTGGACAATGGCTCATATCACACCGTTGAAGAAGTTTCATTTCTCTTTAACTGCCCATTCAAATTGTATTCGCCATTTTTGTGTGAAAATTTAAGCATTTTAATGTTCCGTAAAGTCCGCCTCGAGCAATTTCTTTGACTTTCACATTACCGTCCTTCCGCGCACCTGTTGAGAAGAACATAGCGAGTGAAAGATGTAACAACTTATATACCATTTGATTTTTTACGCCATTTTCCCTTTTGTTGTATCAACCCAATGCAAGCGACAAATTCTTTAGTTTATATGTAAAACATTCATAATAGCATTTTATTTTCAAAAAAGGAATTTGGAGCTTGGTATTTTTATTCACTGCTCCTATCGAATAAACAAATAAAAGTACATGTAGTTTATATGTTTGCCCGGCCCAGTTTTGAATGGGAGACAGAAAATAAAATGGAGATGATCAGTGATTAACTTTTAAGGAATTCTGTCAGTAAACTGTATGTGAATCTAAGTGTAAAATCAAATTTAATGGCAAAATTGACAGGTAAAATCCGGATAATTTGTTCAATAAAAACATTGTGGCTGTGAACCTCTATGTGTACTCTGTAAATCTTTGGTCACGCTAATCCTGTTTGTGTTACGGACATTCGTTATCCTCAACGAAATAACCGCAGGTTGAAATAAAAACCGTACCTAGTACATGTATTTCTATTGGTGGAGTTATCCTACTAAAATATACAAAAAAGGATAAATAGTATGGTACATATATGATAACTGCAATAAACTTTTATGATCATGAAAACTAGTTATTGATTTCTAATTATCGCCATTTTTATAATATCATTATTGTCAAATTGATAGTCATAATCATGATTTTCATGGTCATCATAGTATTCATCACCTTCATCATATTCCTCATCCTCATGATTATTGTCATCATCATGTTTGTAATCATCATACACGTTGTCGCCGTGGTCATCATCATCAAATTGATAGTCATTGTCATGACCACCACCACCACCACCACCACCACCATCATCATCATCATCATCATCATCATCATCATCATCATCTTCTTCTTCTTCTTCTTCTACTTCTTCTTCATTATTATACCATCATCATCATCATCATCAATGTAGAAATACGCACAATAAAAATTATATTCCTTTACTTGTTTCCAGGTTTGGTTTCAAAACAGAAGGTCGAAGGAAAGAAGAATGAAACAATTGAGCGCCCTTGGAGCCAGACGACATTTCTTCAGGAATCCGCGTCGAATGAGAGCGTTAAGGGCGGGTATGTCACCTAGTGAGCTTGACGATGGCGACATGATGGCAGGTCCAGGTTTCGGATACTTTTCCGGTGAGTCCATTTTCAATTTCATTCTTTGAGTTCAGAATATTAGTTCTATTCTCATACATATTTCATATTTTGTTCTGTTTGTTAAGAAGTGATATAAAAAGTCAATTGATGTGAAAAAGTCGCATCCATCTTTTATTCCCGGGCGTCTGTAAGGTATTGCAGTCTAATCTGAAAGAAAGAATCTGAATCTGAAAAGTACTGCGAATTATGCTTCGAAATAATCGAGAACACAAACGATACATTTGATGTAGTGGAACAATGAAAAACGACAATGAAAAGTAATTGATGCATTGAAAATAAAATGAGAGACTAAAAAGAGGAAAAACAATATTTGGTTTTGGATTACTTTAACGTTTTATTTGCCGGGATAATATATTGCTTGACGTTCTTTTCATCCTTTGGCCTTAATATTGCAACTGTACTAAGCTGGGATTTGAGACTGTAGAATGGTGGATAAAAGTCCTTTCCATCAATTTAAAACAAGAAAACATTTTCTGAATGTTTTAACGATTTTACATCAAGCTTTTCACATCTGATTGGTTCGCAGCGGGATGCCTTGGTCTTCAGGATTACATTGGATTACTAAATCTATGAATTTTAATGTCACTAATCCTGCTTGCGAATGAGTTACGCTACTCCCGGAGGGACGACACATCTGGGAGAGCGTCATAGCTTAACAAAACACAAACGAGTTGTTTCTGGTCTTTACAATCAACAGAAATAAACAGAACCATGTAGGTCTACGTCTTTGTCATTCAAATTTCTGCTTTGAAAATCAAAATCTATGATAGACGCCATTGTCCAATACTCAAGTCTATATCAGATTATCTCTTTGAAGCAAATTCTTGTCAAAACTGAGACCGCACAGATCTGATGTGGATATCGTAGGTACCAGGCCACTGTGGTTTACGTATGGTAATTTGTTCTATTGAAATAAACATGTTCATATACCCGAGGATATTTTTGTGTCTTTTGCTCAAACGTTTGTTATTTAGTCGAGCTAAATTTGAGTATCTGAACATCATTGTTTCACAAAGAAAACAAATTAGCAGGGAGGTCGGGATAGCGATGCGGTTTAGTGCATTCGGCGGACAGATTTACTATAAACCGAATTTCATTTTTAATACTATAATTTGCTTTTGTGATTTTTTTAAAAGTTAATTTATTTACAGTCTTACTTGCCTTAGCGACCCACTGATTTAAAGGAAAACCTGTCTTATGTGACCTTAATGTATGGTTCCCAAAATGGCTTTTTCCTCTATAAATCACCTGAATTAACAGACCACCTGTCATATGTGACCCTATTTATTTCTTCCCTTGAACGGTCTCTCAAAACTGGTAAGACTGTATATGCATACATGCACACATGCAAACAGATTTCGGAAACGTTGAATAGAACACTAAGCACCCAGATCCTATATATCGATAGGAAACAAACAACATGGTTTAGCAACCGTGTTGATTATCTATTTTTTCAGCACATTAATTGTTGTGTTAAAGTATTTGACGTCTCCAATGATTTGTATTTGAAATATTCATGCCGTTTTTCTTCGCTTAAATGATAAAATTCACAAACATACATATCACGTGACGAGTTTGTCACCGTTAGCATATATCCATCATTCATCAAAGAGACTTTCTTAATTGAATAATTCATGACAAAACGACATTTTTATATTTTAACCATTTTAATATTCCTGTGTATTTTGATATCTCGATTCTTTGATCTCCTTAAGAAAGGAACTAACGACCGTTATGTTCCAGTTTATGTTTAAACATTAAATATGCAATAAGTTTGGACCCATGAATAAAAAGCAGCATTCTAAAATTTATACCTGCATACTGTACCGTCTAAAAGAACATAAAATGTCGTTAATGGGCATTTGAGCGACTTGGCATTATAAAAGCTGGATGTCTCCCCTCCCGGCAGGGCGCAAGTAGCATATGATAGTAAAATGGTCTGTTAGAGTTTTAGATCTTTGTCAGCTTGTTTCTTGTGGTGTTTTTATGGCTGTTATATGGGTGGATTTGGTATATCAGCCACGGATTATACCGCCAATGATTCTTTATTGATGGAGTATTTACACCTGAAGAAGGTGTCTTTTATTACAGAAGTTGTGTTTGATATATTCACAAGGTCATCAAATCTTTTATACTGTTCAGAATGCTCAGATTTTATATACAATTTTTACTTGATCTCCGTGTAGACACTGCCCTGACCTAATCTGGTACAACTTGAAACCTGCTAATCTGGGGGTAAAAATACTGATACCACACACAAACATGCAAACAAGCAAAAATACGGCGACCAAGTTTGTTGATTCTTATCTTCTGTCAAATAGGTATTATTTTTTTAATTTAGAAGTTCCTTTATTCTATATTTCCTCCCTATTTTCCATAGTACCTGTATCATCAATGTTAATTTATCATGACTTTTTAACAGGATTTGGTTTGTTTGGTTCAGCCCTACCTATTCTACAACTGCCAAAGTAAGGCGCGTCACGTTGCGCGACATTATTAAAACTGATTAAAATTCTCAATTTTCTTATTGCTTCAAAACCACTATCCTTTGAAAACATTTGACGAAATATGTTACAGGGAAATAATTCATATCAATCTCACATTTTATTTCTAACTCATGTTAATATCTTGTTCATTCTTTCCTATACGCATAACACAAAAAAGAGACTCTCTCTCTCTCTCTCTCTCTCTCTCTCTCTCTCTCTCTCATTGAGCGACAGAGATGGAATAGAGGTATGAAGTTAGATAAAATAGGTGTTTAAGTTAATGCTTTGTAAGTGCTCTTGATATATTGTTATCGTCAATTTTTTTTTTAAAAAAAACTCAAAATAATGTTATATATGGCACTTATAGCATTAATACACTTATGTCAATATTCTAAATACAGGATATTATAAATTCCGTAATTATACAAATGTATTATATGCTGAAAATCTCACATGTGCATAAAAGCGTTCAATTACATGGCAATAGCAATGCATTCTTAGATAATATATTCATGCCTTGCCAAAACAGATTTATATTTTATCAAAATAAAATGCAATTGCAGACTCTATAAAGAGAATATGAATAATTTGTACTATGACAAGATTTGGCCGTAGTATTGACAAATCGCCTGTAGTAGAACATGAAATAAAACTTTACACGAGATATGGCTGAGTCTAGGCCTACCACCTGTGGAAAAAGGTAATACGAGAATGGATATCCCATGCCTCAGCATTGCAAAATCTATCTTCATTCAAAAAAGAAATTCTACACGTTTTCTCTATCAATCAACGGAGAATCGCGGTATAACATCCCTTTAAACGACACATTTCAGGAAATAAAAGAATGTTAGTTTGGAATTTTTTTCTTTGCTTACAATACGTGGTTTATCTGGTATATACAGAGAGCTGACGTTGATGAATTGCGAACGGTAAAAATAATGTATGGCGAAAATCTGCTCTTGTAGAGCTCTTGTTTTAACAAATGATTCTTCAGAGAATGTGTTTAATGTGCTACATAATAGCATTTGATGATTGCTGGCTACTGAAATAAGCTGTGACATCACATTTTGAAAAACAAATGGACTCCCACATATCATATGAAACCAGCTGCTGTGAGAAACTAACATTCCAAACCCGACAAAAACACATCTGTTCATTCGACAAAATTTCTTTTAAAAACTGATCGGACCGAGCAAAATGAAATGTATTGTGAAACATTGCGATGTATCGCTAGCTGTCTATGAATTTTATCTCAAATAATTCAGAAAAAATCTTCTGAAAACGTTTAATGTATGTGACAAAAAGTTCGATAAATAAAAAGTATAATGCATGTTCTGATAGTGCCCTAAAACTGCAGTCTCAATAGAAATACCGATGAAATGATACTGATGCGTATGACTATAAGAATATTAAACATGTAATAAAAATGGCAATGATGAATATGATAAAAAAAATTACAATTATGAAAGAAATAACAACAATAATAATAATAATAATAATAATAATAATAATAAATATAATAATAATAATAAGAATAATAATAATAATAATAATAATGATGATGATGATGATGATTATATTATTATTATTATTATTATTATTATTTTTATTATATTATCATTATTATTATAGAAGTAAAAATAATAATAAAAGTAATAATAATAATACTAATGATCATAACAATAATAATAATAATGATAATAATAATGTCCTTATTGTATGCATTCGACAGAGTATTTGTAAATCGTCTTTGTATTTTCACATTCTTGATATAATCAGATGTTTGTTTTACACAACTTGTATGACAATTTATATTAGATCTAACTGAAATAGAAGATATAGAACAGTTAAAAAGATGCCATAAATTTGAATGCTAATCCTGTTTTTGCATTGAAACGTTGGTACTTAAATTTGGAAACATTTATTGTCAAATTGATTATTACAATGTATCTTTCTGCACTTTACACATTTTATCCGAAAATAAAGTTATCTTACAAAGTAAGAGACACCCACAACGTGAATGTTAAAGAAAATTGTAACATTTTTTGAATCTCTTTTACTTCGTATGAAGCCGTCATGGAAATTGATGTACGGTTTTATCAAATCCACTTTACTGCGGAAAATCCAATGGTGAAATGAAACATTTGTCCCTAAGTGTTATCTTTTATACTCACTAGAGATAAAATGCCGTTAAATCTTTCAAATCGCAGAAAGGATTTAGTTAATTGTCTTCGATAAAATCAGAACAAGTGTTGAAATCTGGATGCTATTTCTGTGTAAATAAAGTGTTGAAATGAACGGTAACGAATGATCGACGCAAGATCCGAAATAAATGTGCCAAGATAAAAGCAAACGGTATAGATTAATAAGTGTACACATGTACACACATACACACACAAATGCGCACACATGCACACGTATATGTACCCTCACACTCAAACACGGGTGTTTTTTGCGCATGTGCACATGCACACATACACACAAACAGACACTTCTCTGCTAAATGGCCACTGGTGAAGATCAAGGTCTAGTTTTGTCGCACTGCACCGGCATTGGTGACATTGCCATGAAGGTGAAGGATTCTTTAGTGGGACGTTAAACAACAAAACCACCAACCAATAAACTCACAACATCTTAAAATAGATACATGCAATGGTGATCAACCAATGGTTTAAGAAATACTGAATTTTCAAAAAAAGTGAAGAGAATAAATAATATTATGCTTACATTGTTCGCTACACCATTCACTAAATTCAAAAAAGAAAAAACAAACAACACACTCATAAGAATTTTATTTTGTTATTTCATCTAATCTCATTAACCCGGGCGCCAATTATCCGGGTGCTTCACTTTCCGGATAGAATTATCAGGGATTAGAAGTTTTTGTGCTGGTCATTATAGAGGTGTTCAGTAATTCGGACGCTTCAATTATTTGGATGATTTGCTTGAGAACGAAGGCGTCCGGATTTACGAGAGTCTACTGTATATAAAGTAGTACTTTTATACACTGAAACCAAGAACCTCGCCAAAGGGAGATAATTTAAATGAAAATTAATCCATCGTGTGGCCTTATCATACGTCTTCTTGAAAAGCAAACTATTGTGTATGTCAAACAACTGGTATTAATTCAAAATTTATAAATGATTGGGAATAAAAGTGAATCTTAGCATCGATAAACGGGAATATATACATTTAAATGTGCTAGGTAGGCAAATAGATATGATGAATAGAGAGAATGGCCAAAGAAAAGTTAAAGACAAAATTAAAACATACATTAACAAGCAACATAAACTACAAACGACGTAAATTTTAATGGAAAGGTCTGCCACGACAGCTTCCCTTTCATTCTTTATTTATTCTTTACAACAGTACATTTTACTGAAAGATTTGAATAGATTATCAGTTGTAGCTCCTAAATAGTCTTAGTGCAATTGTCATATGGCATTTTCGGAAAAAAATTGTCGAATATAGATGCGCTACAATACATATCTAATGTCAGTGAGTAGTTTGACCAAAGTGCTAATTATTGTGATGTCAAATTTAATAAATATTCGAGCATAAGAAGAAACGTCCATTGTTACTGTTCAGTATGTCAGGTATATTTAAGGATGAGCCAAATATATGTATGTAAGACTGTTACTTTCAGAATATTTGTTAATAAACACGTCTCTCTTTGGCATAGTTGTAAATTTCCCGTTGTTATAAAGCCCACACAAGAGTTTGGTTACTTTGGCACCACACTTAAACCTTTATCTAGATTCCGAGAGGTTCGTTATAAAATATATCCAGCACACATGGTCTGTCGAGTCTTCTAATAGGGAATTGGTAATTATCACCACCACACATGTTAATCGGTAACGATACAATATTGAACATGACGTAGAACGTCATCACTTCTTGTGTTCTATGCGATATCATATCAAACACTGTTAACAGATGGATTCATCTCATGACAGATACGTCACTTAATGAATCTGTTCTCATTAACCGAGAGTCTCTCAACCACAGTGTAATTAATTATTTTTCATCTGATTAGAGTATGTTGACTTCTGCGGAAACCCTTATCAGGAAATGTCCTGAAAGGTTTTCTTCCAGTGTCTTGTATTATTTCACTATACACTGTGAAGTCCAATTGAATGAAAACGCATTGTGTTTGTTTTCTGTGGATAAGAATTAAGAATCACATTAAAACTGTATTAGGTGTCTAAGTATTCATTTGGGTACATGTAAAGTTCATGCATCTCTTTTATAAATATTGTCACTATTCTTTTCCTAAAACCTCGAACCTGTAACAACAAAAACAGGAACATTGTCGGCGCATTGATGAAGGAAATATCTATTGAATTAACAAGAACCTTAGATTGTATAATAATCATAATTGTCATCATCATTTTTATTATTATTATTATTATTGTTATTATCATTATTATTATTATCATTATTATTATTATTATTATTATTATTATTATTATTATTATTATTATTATTGTTGTTGTTGTCATCAGTTTTTACATTATTCTTATTTTTAAGATTATTTTTTCATTATAATTTTTGTTAACATTAAAGTCGTCACCATTTTTGTTGTTGTTCTTACTCTCATTATATTTCAAATCTTTTATTTCAAAATTGTTATAGTGATGACAATTACAATGATAAAAAGTTTTATTATGCACTAATAACAATAGTGATTTAGGGGTTTAAATTTTAGGTCTATTTAATTGAACTATTGACTAAAAGCAATTTGATTATGCCTTATATTCATCTTTTTTTCTATTACTGCAGAGAACGGACAAGATTTTTATCCAGGATATCAGGGTTATAACGATTTCTTCCCGGGTCAGGGCGAAGGTGGACACGGCAATATGAACTTCCTCCCGCCATCCTCCCAAGGAACACCCCCACTGAGTCTGGAGCCGCCACTACATCACAATGGTAAGAAAACACTGCTCTTTTTTGGAAAATAGTTACTCAAGAAACCAGAATTTTGGTATCGTAGCATAAATAAAAATACCAATCTTGAAAAAATGTTTTGTTTTGCAAAACAGAAATTGTTTGAAAAATATGAACTCATGAAGTAAGTGTTTTTGGAAGGGATTATGAATCAAAAGAGAGTTCAATGGCAAAATATTATAGTAAAGGCAGAAGTCTAAAGTTGATTTCAGGAATGATTAGTATTTCTTTTTATTTTCCTGTAGGTTTTGTATGTGAACAGCAAATAAATTTTTACTCTAAGTGACAGTATGATAAATTATTCTCAGTGCCTAAGATATTTCTTTCTAGATACACTTTTATCACAAAGGACTAATCTTTGAACGAAAAACACACATTAGGCCATCAGTATAATAATATTTTCATTTCAAAAATCCGAAGGGAATTGAAACATTTTCTTAAATAATATACATATTTCTAGATGCATGTTCTTCAAGAAATATAATCCTTTCATTTATCAGTTTGTCTTTTGTTTAGTTATTTAGTAGATTACATTTCAAAAATTGTAAAGCATTTCGTTTCATAAAAAGTATAATTTGCTTACTGCCTTAGAATACACTTAGGAATATAATATATTTTGTCAATTCATTCCTGGGGGACATAAATATGGCTAGTTGTTCGTGAGGCTGGAAGCAAGTGTTATTACAAAGTACCTTTTTAATGAATAAACCCGTGGATTAGTTTTATTTATTCCTTTTTTGATTTCCAACGTGAAGAAATTTGTGGAAATTCGATTTAGTTAATACACACCATGGTCTTCAATTATAAAGTTTAGACACTGATAAGAATTGTATCTCTTAAAGCTAACATGAAAATTGGATTTGGCGCGCGAGCGTCAGTGTCGTCTGTAAAGTTCACCCATCAACTCAAGATATTAGCAAACGACACGCAATTGATCGCCATCGTGCAAATTCACTTGGGAACGACTTTCTATTTGTTTGGAAATTAGAATCCCTCTCAGATGTAGTATTTTTTGTTCAGAACAGCACGGTCTCACATGATGAATTCTCGATATGAGTAGGACGAAGACGATTTGTATTTCTGTGTCAATAAACCATGTCTTGCATCTCCCCGATTTTGTATTACAGCAAATGTCATCACACAAATCAAAACAATGGATTATATTTATCATGGGCTATTGTTATAAAAATCTTTATTCCATTGAAAATGTAACTATGGCTGATGAATACTTTGAATAAAAGTTTAGCACATATGTACTTTATCTTGCGCGCCACAGCTGGTTATATGAAAAATAAGATCGAAAAAAGTATCAAATCGATTCACAAAAAGAATACAAATATTTTGTCGCTTGCTGATGTGGTTTTAATGGAGTGAATATGTAGTTGGCAACACGTGTATTTTGTATGGAGGTGTTTATTATAGGTGTTCATCTGAAGAATAATACATTGACTGTCATCGCAAATGAATGGACTTATAGTTGTAACAGACTTTCATTTGTGCGCAGTATATTGTCGGAATGTCGCACGTGTTGTCGATAACATAAATCTTGCACTAGATCACTATCACAGGGAGCATTGATTTGTTGTAAATATATTTTATTAACGTAAATGCTACTCATAATCCATAGACAGTCCTTGTAAAACCTTTAATCCAATATTCTACAAAAAATAGATAACTGTCTAGATTATCATGTGAAATTTGAAGTTTTTATCAAATAGCTAAAAGTATTGTTTAAAACTCTCTTGTTTTCATTTTTACTCCAGGGAAAATAATTATCTATAATTAAATTGTATCCGTAGAAAACTGAAATATTCATACATACGAATTAAGTACATGTAATATCTATTGAGTATGGACCTTGTTAATCTAGCATTGAAATTAATTTGTTTTATTAACTGTTAAAGAATCCTTAGGCTGGAGCATTTATCCGGAAAAAAAAATCAAACAAAATGTTTCACCAGGACACCAGGAAAAATGTAATAGTTGCGGAATGTGTTATACCTGAATTGATAGTTTCATCATTTGTATCTATTTTTTTTTTTCAGCAGGTATGGGTCCAGATGGCCAATTTATGCCGGGAGATATGATTCCTCCTTCTTCGTCCCCAGAGCCAATGTCTGTCCATGGTCATGATGGCCCTTATGGACCTGGAGCACCGCCTCGTTCACTTGCAGGGACATTTCAATCCTTGTCTCATCCGGAAATGGCGGGAGAGGCCTGGTGACAATTAACGAGCATGCGCGGGCATGGTTTTGATAGACATTAAAAACTTCCATTCCAAGAAGAATATTATGTGTTGAATATCGTATGCTTGCGATGCGTGTTATTATTTAAAGGAATGAACTGATCAGTGTGGCGTGCATGTTTACATGTGTGTGTGCGTATGCGTGTGTGCGTGTGTGGTAATGGATGTGAGAATTCAATTCCGTAGAGTGTACCCATTTCGACACCTAATGCTCCAACCATTATCTTAGTTTACATCTTCATGAGAAATACATCTACGGCACCACAAAAGATTTATTTACCATTTGATGTGTGGTACGAGTTTTGTTGTTAAATGTATACACAGAAGCCCGAGAGATAAATAGTGTTGTGTCTATTTCCCTTTCTGAAATTACTACAAGAATTTATAAAAATCTACAGAATCATTTTTGACATGTTTTGGTTTGATTATCAGAATCAATCTAACAGACTACCCGCGCCCCTTGTTTTATGGTCTTTGATTTAAATCTAACAATAATTTGTTAACAGCCCGGGTTTTAGAAGTATCTGGTGAAGAGTTTTTAAAATAGACGATTAGAGAAGTAAGAGTTATCGTCTACCCTCCTCGGATAATCTACTTCTGTACATATTTATATAGAATTAAATATTTGTATATTAGTCCCAATTGTTCTCTATGTTGTCCTGACAGATGTGTGTTATTAGATCTCAAACTCAGTTATGTTCAAGAAGACAAATTACGAGATTATTACAGAAAACATGATTTTCCAAGCTACTCACTGTTAATAAATCATCAGAATTTTGGATGATTTTATTGTCTTTAATAAACTGAATGACAATTTGATTGAATGGACTTGTTTTTTTCCATCACCCTGTAAAGATTTATCGTAGAATTCTTTGAAATGAGTTCCAAAGTGATCAAGGAATTAACTTACTGTGAGTCAGTCCCAGCATAATGATTCTCACTACTTTCGGGAGGCTGCAATAGCCACGAGTAAGCAAAAGAAATGAAAAAGTCAAAACAATGCATTCAGGAGTATTATGAAAGCGCTAAGGGTATGTCACATTAAACGAACTTATATAAGGTGTACTAAGCATCGTCGTTCGAATCTACGCCACGATGGGTTTGGAGTTTTCTGTTATCCGGATAAGAAAGTAAAAACCGGGACCCCATGTCACAGTAGGGGTCAGCACTTTACTGTCCCCTCACTATCCAACGACCTGGAGTGCCAGACATAAACCAAACATATCCCTTTATTTGCATGCGCTTGCGTCTCCATATAAGTATAATATTATTTAGAGAGACGTTGAACAACAACACAACAAACCAAATAAACATCGGTTTATGTTCTGGAATTTGTTTACAAATTTTTCACTTATGAATCTGAGTATCTGGTATGCCAACTAGGATTAGAAATCCGGGAACTATTTATTGAAAACATAGTATTTTAGGTAACACGCCTTCTCCTTTAAAGTTTGCTCTGATTAGACCATGCTTCCTATATTTTAAATTTTGTGCCTCAAATGTTTCTACAAACTCTTAGTCCATGATTCTGCCGAGGTCTTATAATGGTTCCTGGAGCTGAAAGTCTATGTAATCATTTTCTAGGAGGCGGAAATATCTCCTTGTGTACTTTAAAGTGCCGCAGCATGTTCTAGCGTCTAAAGGGACTATGAAGGGACCTTGAGTTTCTTAAGCATCGTAGATGACAAATGTTTCAGTATAAGCTAGAAAATGACTGGACCTTACGCCATATCTATGACTTATACTCACAAATGCATCTGCCTCTCTCAACATCTTTATCGGACCCATACGGGACCTTGTCGTTGAATGACTTAAGCATCGATACTCATTAAGCTGGCAATTGTCTCGCTGATGCTACTTATCTTTTGAATAGCGTACTTGAAAACTGCACATATGTACTATCTCTTATAAAGATTGATAAAGGAATCATAATTATACTGGATGTTTAAATGACTATCTTTAAAATTACAAGAACTCTCTCAGAAAATCCAGGATGAAAGAAAACATACTAGAACACATAATGTATTGATATGTTACTGTATATTGGGTAATATTAAATGTGCATCCACTTCTGTCATGAACAACTATCTAGATAATTACTACGACGACCAATTTTCCTTATTACGAAAAGACGCTGGTGCGCCACACATCATTTGTACTAAAAACAAGGACATTATATCAAGTGTGAGAGAAATATAGATCGGACCGGATCATAAATACTTTTGCTGGATAAACCTCGTGCTCAAGTTATGTTTTTCGTTCAGGAAGGCGGCAACCAATCAAAATCTCGACTAGTAAATTAGAGAGTCTGATTTCCACATTGCATATGGGTTGACTCACATCAGATAAATTTTCTATGAATAAAAGTTATCCAAGTCTAGCTTTACTTATTTGGTCATATCAGGATGCCTTCTCACATGAGAAAATTCTATCTCGCAAAGCCTT
>JACSZP010034890.1:0-10420 GCA_016161895.1 Pinna nobilis
CAGTTCCGAGTTCCGTAAACGGAACTCGGAACCAACTTCAGGCTCCCCCTCACATAGGTCTACATTTTTCCGGCAAGCCTTACATACCTGCACTCATATATACCTTGTGAAATGTGATATTTTCATTTGTTTCAAACATCAATATTGAACATGAATAAATGTAGATGAAAAGCATGAAGCAATGAAAAATAATGTACATATAAACATTAAAAATGCTAACTATTTGTCCTCAGACAAAATACTGGTATGGTATGGTATTGTTGTTTAACGTCCCACTCAAGAAAATTTCACTCATATGGAGACGTCACCGTGTGCCGGTGAAGGGCTACAAGTTTTGTCTATGCTCGGCACTGCTGGCCGTAGAGCAGGGAGGGTCCTTAAACGTGCCAACACCTACTGTGACACAGAGCCTTGGTTTTTACTGTCTCATCCGAAGGACAGGGACGGCCAACCGCGACTCGTACCCGGATCTTCCCATTCGCAGTCAGACAAAGTACTAACCTATCCAAATAAGTCTGATTTAAGGAATAAGTATAAATGCACAATCTATGGACTACTAACATGAACTTTTTATAAATAAACATAACATCAAAACATCGATAATGCTTCCAGTTTACTTAATATAATATGTTACTATTTCAGGAATCCATCAATGTTTAAACTTGCTCAATTACTTTCAGTGAAAGACAAAAGGATTTTGTGCAACTTAATATGAGAATTTATTATAAATACAATGAAACGTAGAGACTTGAATTAAGTGTTTTTTAATTAATTTGCATATTTCCATACCTCCCATTTTCACTCCACCTTATTCAGTTCTGTATGTACTTCATTGATTCTATATTTCTTAATATCTAAAAACATGTGCCTTATGTATAAAAGGGGTAAAGTAGAAGACACCAAGGGGCATTCCAAATTCAAAAAGTCGACGACAGACAAAACCGTGCCAAAAACAAAACTACACACAGAAAAACACTTATAACTAAAAATAGAGTAACACGAACCCCACTAAAAACCGGGGGTGGGTTCAGGTGCTCCGGAAGGGTTAGCACAACAATTATAATGTTGAATATATCGTATTTATTTCTTAGAAATACATTCATCCAAGATAAGTTGGACATGATTGTCAATGAACAGAGGGCGATTCAAATCGGGTATCGTGACCACATTGATGATATCAACAAAGGGAAAGTGGTGAATTATTCCAATCATACCAATGCTAATGAAAGGTGGATTTTATCACCATGTTTTATCTTTCGGGACACCTGGTCCTACCCCTTTAAGGATTCGATTTTCATGTTGGAACGATTTGCATATATCTTATTTGTCATGTTATAATGTACTTTACTTTCGATTTTCAATAGGTACTTTTTAATTTTTACTTTATAACAAATAGCAATGTGTTTTTGTTTGTTTGTTTTAGATATGATTTTGTTCAATCAAAAATGAACCCCTGCACGGTGGATGTTTTGGATCCGATTTTTGAAAACCCATGTTCATATGAAGCTGTGGAGAAGGTATTTAAGATATATTTAACAATAGATGTATGATTTTGTTTTGTTGTTGTTTTACGTCCCACTCAAGAATATTTCACTCATATGCAGACGTCACCGTATGTCGGTGAAGGGCTACATATTTTGCCTATGCTCGGCACTGCTGGCCGTAGAGCAGGGAGGGTTCTTTAACGTGCCAACACCTAATGTGACACGGGACCTCGGTTTTTACTGTCTCATCCGAAGGACAGGGACGGCCAACCGCGGAGTGGCGCTTATGCGGCTCGAACTCGAGTCTTCCGATTCGCAGTCGAACACGCTAACCACTCGGCCACGGAGGCCCCAATAGATGTATGAATAAAGTGTTATAGATCTTTAAAAAAAAATGAATATAATGACAATCATTTACATGTAGTAATGAAGAAAAATGATAATAATAAGATAATATAATGTTATATATTACATGTATTTTTATACTTATATATAAGGTTTTGGATCATATTTTGGAGAGAAAACAAACCAAAGCATGGACCATCGCAGGATGTGATGGATTGCCATACACGCTGGGAAGCCGCCTGATCCAAAGCAAACAAAGATGCCCATGTGGAATGGAATTTGACAACATGGCTGAATTCACAGAACATAAAGAAATATCGTAGCATATTTCTAATTCCAGGTATATTTTCATCCATCTAATAGATAACTTTAAATTGAGATTCGTTTCTGTGTTTTAAATAGAAACTATGAATTAAACATGACAAATATTATAATGCGTGGTTTTTATATATTGTATAGGACTTGGACATTACGAAATAAATATGTTCAAAGGACTGTTCAAATTGCTCTGGGATGTTGGCATTGTTGATCTTGCCAAAATGTTGGGATTTCAAAGTCCAAAAGCATTACTGTGTTGTCAAAAAGCTTCAGGTGAGAAAAAATACCATACAATGTAATTGTTAATATTAATCATTTACTGTGAAAGTGTAAATTGTGTGTGTACATCAGAGACATATAATCTGTATTATATGTCTCTGGTGTACATGTGTATATATATATTGAATTTATTCAATTTTAGAGGTCAATTTATTTATCATTACATTTATTGTTTATCACATATTTACTCCTTTTGTTTGTTTTGTTGTTTTTATTGGTTTGTTGTTTCTTTTAAAAGATCATCATAAAGCATGGCAGATCATTCAAATATTCATGCATGCTATGACTGAAGAATTACATTGTACTTGTTCCCTTTGTGCGAAGTCATCTGTTTTTAGGTTTAACACCAACTGTGGCTAATTATTACGAGTAGATGAAGGATGCCATTAAACAAAATAACTGTTTATAACAATAAACAGATGTATGTATGTGAGGCTCATAGTTCGTAGTTATTTTGGGTTCTTCCCGTTTTTTAGGTTTCGCTTTTAATTCAATTTCCGGTCAAATATTTCTTACCAATTATGCAATAATCTACTTTCTTTTTCAACCAATCAAATTCTTGTTCAATTGTTACTGCCGCGAAACCCACTTCCGGTCAAACTTATTTATCATATTGCGCAATCAGCTTTTAGCGAATCAAATTTCAGCTTCATCCCTGCTTCAGCCAGCTTTTTAAATAAGCCTTGATTGCACAACTATCTCTCACAACCTCTTCAACTTTTGTACCATACGTACGTATTGTTGCCATCGAGCCTTTAAACTTTGTGATTCCTTGGGTCACGCCACTACCAGCCTAAATAAGCCCTCCCAGCCCTCATCCTTTAACAGGCCCTTTCGGAGACCTCCCTTTTCCTCTGATCCAAAACGACCGTATCCCAACGGATATTGCTGGAAATTCTGCAGACAAGGCGAATAGCTCTGAAGTACATCCATCCTTCCGCGCCGTCTGTGCCTCTTTTCCTCCCACCTTTGCTTGGGAGTTAATTACTTCAATATTTTGTCATCCTTTTGATCTTATTATTTTGTCATTAATTGAATAAATTTAATGACCTTAACGCACTACTGTTTTTGTTACTTTTTCGTTTCCTCCCTAGCAAACTTAGCTCAGCCCTGTCCTGTTGAGCATCAGCATGACATAAATAACTGTTTATAACAATAAACAAATTTATGAATGTGAGGCTCATAATTCCTAGTTATTTTGGGTTCTTCCCTTTTTTTAGGTTTCGCTTTTAATTCAATTTCCCGTCAAATATTTCTTACCAATTGTGCAATAATCTACTTTCTTTTTCAACCAATCAAATTCTTGTTCAATTGTTACTGCCGCGAAACCCTCTTCCGGTCAAACTTACTTCATCATGTTGCGCAATCAGCTTTTATCTTTTAGCTAATCAAATTTCAGCTTCATCCCTGCCTCAGCCAGCTTTTTAAATAAGCCTTGATTGCACAACTATCTCTCACAACCTCTTCAACTTTTGTACCATACGTACGTATTGTTGCCATCGAGCCTTTAAACTTTGTGATTCCTTGTATCAATAATTATATTCGTGAAAAACCCACCCTCTCTTTCCCATCTACTTCTGTCTTTATTTTCAAGGATTCTTATCTCGGTTAAATATTTTGATCAAGATTTTGTTATTTTTGGTTTACCTACTTCGTTAAGTTTTATGTTAATATGGATTTATGCCACCTGCGTGTGTGCCTCTTTTCCTCCCACCTTTGCTTGGGAGTTAATTACTTCAATATTTTGTCATCCTTTTGATCTTATTATTTTGTCATTAATTGAATAAATTTTAATGACCTTATCACTCCTCCCTAGCAAACTTAGCTCAGCCCTGTCCTGTTGAGCATCAGCATGACAGAAATTACACTTTTATGTGTGACGCTGTTTTTACTTAAAGTTTTGCCACACATTTATTTCATGTTGGTTGCGAAACAATAACGGTTTGGCTATTCAGGCTGAGGCAAGTAAACACAAGTTTGCCCAACTATGTTTGAGTATAAATATGCCACTGTACATTGAAACTTATGTACGTGATTCTTTCATCAGAATACAATGCCCAGCTGAAGTCCTGGATTCCATAGAAAATAATGAATCCCACAGCAATTTAGTAGAGGAAAGGAAGTGTGAAGGTGGGGATTTTATTCTGGAAGGCAAGAACAGAGTAATAAACATGTTCTTATCCTCAGGAGTGTCATCCAAAAAGCGCTGGTTAAACGCATGTAAGAGTGCCGATACATGAAATAGTATGAGTAAACTCGATACTTTTTGCAGGCAGATAAAGGTAACTATGATGAGTCTTTCAATAATATACAGCAAACGATTACTTTATATTCTTATCGATGCCTTGGGCGAGCAGTTATTTGTGATCTTTTTTTGTTGGTTTATCACAGTTGAAACTGAGACTTTCGCAATAATCGAAGACTATTAATTGCAACACCCAACATCCATAGTAATTGGATATAATCAATTGTAGGTCTAGATAGACACGACTACAGTAGATGATACCAAGGGGGCAATAGAAACTTCAAAAATCCAAAGGCAGACAAACAATGGCCAAAACAAAATGAGATAACACAAACAGCAATCAACACAACAAGACGTGAAAAACCGAAAAGTAGGGAAACGTGGGTGAGTTCATCTGCTCCGCAAGGTTAAGCAACTACTGCTCCGCGCGCGACACCCGCCGTGTCACTCATATCTCGAATCCGAGAATGTCCAATTCGGCAATAGTCGTAAACGGTTAGAAAAGGTCGAGATAAGGTATACGACAAGGGGATCACCCATCCCATCAACTGTTGTTATTGTATTGTTGTTTACCGCCCCACTCAAGAATATTTCACTCAAATGGAGACGTCACCGTGTTCCGGTGTAACACCTACTGTGAGACGGGACCTCGGTTTTCACTGTCTCATCCGAAAGACAGGGACGGCCAGTCGCGGAGTGGCGCTGCGCGGATTCGAAACCCGAACCCTTCGATTCGAAGTCGAACATGCTAACCACTCGGCCCCAATCGTTTGTAAAAATCGATATTTTATATCGATCAAACAGCTCATTGTGGCGACAGTGAAACTCTTATAGCGTAACTCGAACCCCACTGAAATTGGGGATGAATTCAAGTGCTACGAATTGCCAAGCCATCTCCGTGCGGCAACCGCCGTGTAACCTATACTTCGAATCCGAGAAATGTCCTATTCAGAGTCATAAACGGTAAAAGTTCGGGATTAAATAGGTATATGGCAAGGGTACCAAATTGTCACCTCGTCTATAAAATCGATATTTTATAACAATTAACCATGCCATGCTGGTGACCGTAAAACTTTAACGGTAACACGAACCCCACAAAAAACCGGGGGGAGTTCAGGCGTTCCAGAAGAGTAAGCAACTCCTGCTCCGCGTGCGGCATCCGTCGTGGCACATATCTTAGAATGCAAGAATAAAGGCGCGTTTACACCTATCCGTTTTTCTCGTCCGCTTCAGCAACCGTCATGTGTGTACACACTTGTACGTCAAAATATGTTAAAATAAACATCAAAACATCATAAAAATCAACCTCCAAGGTATCCGTGATACCATGATGACCGTCCGCACCCGCTTCCGTCAAAAATCGGTCTCAGATCGATTTGTGCGGAAGCGGGTGCGGACATGCGTGTACATTTCAAATGAAAAATGTTGATTCCATTTTGACGGATGACGGGTGCGGACGCAAAAAAACGGATAGGTGTGAACGCGCTTAAGTCACACTCGGAGATGCTCATATATGAAATAAAGGGGATCGGGACTTGGTATGCGACAAGGGGAACATATCCCTTATCCGCTCTTACAGATTTACCATATTGATCAACCAGGCCATATGATGACATGCCGTGTCACATATCATCGAATACGTCACAATAGAACTTATTACCACTATGACGGAGTTACCCCTCGCGAAACAACACGATACTTTCGGGTCATTCACAGTGCCGTGTCAATAAATCCATGATGTTAATAAGTCTATGCATGAATGAATCGACAACGTTTAATGAGACATGCTAGGTAGACGACGCTTCACAATTAAATGTAGAAGTAATAGTAGGAAGCAAAAAAAAAATATGAATTTTTCTGGTTACCCGAGTTTAAAAGTATGTGCAAAAATCGGCAAATTTCAGCTATGCGTGTGGGACTTATCATTAAGCGGCGGATATTCAGAATGCGTTTTATCGTTCAAGTTGAAATTTAGACCTTCACACACTAACGAGTTCTTTCCTTTACCCTTGGAATAAATAATCCCTTTTTACTTCAAATATAAAGTTCAAACGATTGAAATGATCGTATGTTATTGGTAAACATTCCGACCCGTATTGGTGATAGTCATAAACAAGGAAAAGGTGGGACGGGATTAGGTATGTGACAAGGGGAACAGATCCCTCATCATCTGTTTTACAGATTTATATTATCGTTCCACCAGGTCATAATGGCGACCGTAAAACTAAAACTGTCGAAGTGATGACTTTAATTTACCTATTAAGAACCCTTGGTTAAGCAACTTCTTTGCCAGCAGCAAACCCTCTATCCAAGAAATCCTGATAGGAGTTATCTCTTTTGCCTTAAAGTTTATTTGGTTCTCAAACGTCCCTTTTGTCAATCTCCAGGTGTAGATCAAGGTTCATGTATTTTTGTTGTTTACCGTCCCAATCAAGAATATTCCACTCATTTGTGCCTGTGCTTGGCACTGCTGGCCGCAGAGCAGGAAGGGTTCTTTAACGTGCCAACACCTACTTTGACACGGGACCTCGGTTTTTACGGTCTCACCCGAAAGACAGGGACGGCAAACCGCGGATTGGCGCTACTCGGCTTGAACCCGGATCTTCCGAGTCGCAGTCGAACACACTGACCAATCGGCCACGGAGGCCCCACGTGTCAATAAATCCATGATGTTAACAAGTATAGGCATGAATGAATCGACAGCGTTTAATGAGACATGCTTGGTAGATGGTGTTTCGCAATTAAATGTAGAAGTAATAGTAGGAAGGACAAAAATATGTTTTTTTCTGGGTACCCGAGTTTAAAATTATGTGCAAAAAAATCGGCAAATTTCAGCTATGCGTTCATTACTTAGGCCTATCATTCAGCAGCGGATATTTGGGGGTGACTTTTATTGTACAAGTTGAAAATTTAGGCCCTCACACGCTAACGAGTTCCTTCCTAAACCTTGAATGTAACTGTATTGAAGATCATCGAAGTTGTTGTTGTTGCTGCGTTGTTGTTTAACGTCCCACTTAAGAATATTTCATTCATATGGAGACGTCACCGAGTGCCGGTGAAGGGCGACAAATTTTGCCTGTGTTCAGCACTGCTGGTCGTAGAGCAGGGAGGGTTCTTTAACGTGCCAACACCTACTGTGACGCGGGACCTCGGTTTTTACTGTCTCGTCCGAAAGACAGGGACGGCAAACCGCGGAGTGGCGCTGCGGGAATCGAACCCCGGACCCCTCGGCTCCAAGTCGAACACGCTAACAATTCGGCCACGGAGGCCCCTATACCTTGGATTATATAATCCCTTTTTACTTCAAATAAATAGTTCAAACGATTGAAATGATTGTAAGTTATTGAAATAGTCGTTTACTCTGTGCTTGTAAACATGTTGTCCCGGTACTTAGGCTAAACACGCCTTTAACATGAAGAGTTCCGACCCGTATTGTTGATAGTCATAAACAAGGAAAAGGTGGGACGGGATTAGGTATGTGGCAAGGGGAACAAATTCCTCATCATATGTTTTACAGATTTACATTATCGTTCCACCAGGTCATAATGGCGACCGTAAAACTGTCGAAGTGATGACTTCAATTTAACTATTGAGAACCCTTGGTTAAGCAACTTCTTGGTCAGCAGCAACCCTCTATCCAAGATATCCTGATAGGAAATGCATGTTCTAGAATATCGTATTAACTGAGAGATGCCGTACTATTACTCCAACGGCCCACTACTCGGAGTCCAACGATAGGCATTTTCACTGTTTTGATTTATTCATTTAGTTTCCATATTCCATATTTAGTCTATAAAACGATAAATATATTTTCATGTCCGGGGAAAGGAATTAGAAGGGGGAGGGGTGTTTTGTTATTAGGTGTCCTGGGTCCGGAAGTATTTTCTGGTTGAATATCTGAAGCTAAAATGTATATTCAAAATTTGGCCAATGCTCGGCACTTGGAGCCATTGAGAAGTGAAGACTTTTTCATCTCAACCCGGACAGAGAAATACATCAATGTATCCGTTGTGAGATATCTCTGTCTCGCACCCCGCGTGCTTGTCTCGAACGCCGCGTGCTTGTCTCGAATCCCCTGACGTCACTACCGGTAAGTCTTGACCTACTTTTGACGTATTTCGTCCGCTTGAATGCAGTATTATACCTATATATTTTTACTACTTAGAAATACATTTTTTGAGGGTGAGAGAAAAAATAATCAACCATCACTTTGTACAGGAACAGATTAATCTCATTCTCGTGTAAAGGCAAGCCTCGTCGTGGACTGTAAATCTTTGACACTCGGGTGATATTTCCCTGTCTCCGTACAAAGAGGTGATAAATTCTATTCATCTTATCACTGTGACATAGGTTCTTCATTGCAACACCGGGAAAAGGAACAAAGAAATGACCAAATTCTTAATTACACTGGTTAATTTCGACAATATTTAAGTCACATCCTGATGAAACCGAGTTGACGCTTGATTAAACTATCTTTATAGATTCTACATATGTGTTGTTTCTAACATGCAAATTATTTAATCCTTGACATAGGACTTTGTTTTATTCACTGAAAAGTTTTCAATGAATTACTTGATCGAGTTTGATACTAGAGTTCCAAATGTAGACACTCATGTTTATTGAATCGTCGAAAGTCTTCGTAGAAAGGCAGCTGAATATTAAGTTTTAAACAAGGAATGCAATATACATAGATTTGCACCCCCACCCTCCCCCAGAAGGAAAAATATATTCACACGCGATTGTGAAAGTGGCTGCCAGAGTATTGGGCTGTTAAAGAAATAGGCCGTCGGAATAATGGGTTGTCGGAGAAATGGACCGCCGGAATAATGACCCGACCCCGAGAGATGTATACTCAATATGCAGGTGCTGCGGGGATATTGCTGCTTCAAAATGGAAAGTTTACAATAGGGAAATCGAAAGTTATCTCTTTTGCCACTCAAAATGTTCAAGTTTCAATAACTCTCAGTTATTGAGACAAAGTACCTGTTTACATTAATTGCAAATAATCAAAGTGATTGCCAGCAGGAGATTCTGTTGTGTTGTAGAAGAACGTAAACCCTTAATACATGTATATGTTGTAATACAATATATTATATATGTTTAAGTATTTACATTTAACTTCAGGTGTGCAGAAAAAGCTTTCAATATGCATCCGTTACACCTCCATAGATGGAGAGGCAGTTATAGAATTTCTGGCCAATATTCGTATGGAAGATGGAAAAGGTCATACAATTGTCAATGCTACCCATGGCTATTTGACAGAATTAGGTTTGGAGATGGAAAAAATGTTTACCTAGGTAGTGACAGGGCTGCTACCGTGATGTGCAAAAACATGGGTGTTGGTGTGCAGCTTATTTCAAAATATTGTCCCTTTATGATTCACACCCATTGCATTGCGCATCGCCTGTCCCTTGCTGTTGATCATGTAATGAAATGTGTTGAATTGAAAGAATTGCAAACTTTCAGATCAAGATTTTACACTTGATGTTGGGTTTTTAATGCTCCAGGTGTAAGAACAACGATGCTGGAAAAGATTCAGATAGTGTTTAATGACCCATGTTTGAAAATTAAGGAGCCACATTATGATAGGAGCTTTTCACTTACTGAAGCTGTCTGAGCTGTTTATTTCACTCATATGGAGACGTGCCGGTGAAGGGCGACAAATTTTGCCTGTGCTCGGCACTGCTGCTGCCCGAGGGGTCCGGGGTTCGATTCCCGCAGTCGCCACTCCGCGGTTGGCTGTCCCTGT
>JACSZP010034891.1:0-17454 GCA_016161895.1 Pinna nobilis
AAAAAGCGAGTGACTAATACTGACTATTACACAGACGAGTGACCAATGCTGACCATTATACAGGCGAGTACTAGTGACAAGTACAGACCATTTTTATAGATGAGAGTACTGACCACAATACTGGTGAGTGATCAGTACTGACCATTGAACTGTTTAGTTACCAGTACTGACCATAATACAGATGAGTTCCTTAAACGGAACTCGGAACTGGTACCGAGTTCCTTAAACGGAACTCGGAACTCGGAACCAACTTCAGGCTCCCTCCACATTTGTCACCTATACAAATAGCAATAAGCTAAAGAGGGAGGAAAGAGTGACAACTCGCATGAAATTACGTGTCATCCACTGAATCTTGTACTATATCGTACTTTGTAGCACTTTATCATGTTGCTGTTGTACATGTATTGCTGTTTAACGTCCAACTCAAGAATCTTTCACTCATATGGAGACGTCACCGTGTGCCGGTGAAGGGCGGCAAATTTTGCCTATGCTCGGCACTGCTGGCCGTAGAGCAGGGAGAGTTCTTTAACGTGCCAACACCAACTGTGACACGGGACCTCGATTTTTACTGTCGCTTTATCATGTATGTTGTCGTCTGCAGCTTGTGTTGTCAATGTAAACAGTCAATATTTCACAATGGGTCGGAAATCTAAAGAATTAAGTTAAAAAAATAATAAAAATATCATATTTTGAGAATTCATAAAAATGCCGAGCAGAGGCTAAAGTTTGAAGCCCTTCACTGATATAGCCATTTGGTACCGTAACGGCACAATAAGAAGTGTAGATTCCTAGGTGGGAGTTAAACAGAAATCTGACTTACATTCCGTAAACGCGAACAAGGTTAATTCCGTACGTTATCGGTTTCAACAATTTCATATCACTACCGCCTTATGGATCGTATCAGATGTACTGGTAGCTAGTTCGTAGTTCTCACGGAGAAATACCGAGGTAAAATACGTTTTAAACAAATGAAGTTTTCTCCAGATCTCAGAATACATTCTAATATCTCATTTGGGTCGAATTAATATGTTATATATTCCTTGTAATTATTCATGTCGCGCTGTTATGAAACCGTCAAACCGATAGCAGTACAGCCCTATCGATTCCACTCATGTGTTGCGATAAGGACATTTAACACAGAGGCATATCGCATTGGTAGGCCTATATACACGTAGCTATACATGTAGGCCTAGTATTATATGAACGTATTCAAATACCAATATCAGATATCACAACAGTTTATTTGAGAGTGTTTTCATTATGCTGTTAAACGTCCAACTGAAGAATCTTTGACTAATGGGAACATTAACAAACGTCATTGCATGGCACCTGGCCTACGCTCGGCACATGGTTATTGAACACCGAGGATTTCTTAATGTGCTGACATCTACTGTGACATGAAAATCAGTTTTTACTGTCTTATTCGAAGGACAGGAAAAGTTAACCGCCTCCGCTGCGGATCGAACCATTGACCTCCTGGTCTGAAGTAGAGTATTCTATCGTGGAGTAACGACGGCCCCAAAATTTCACCTGCTCTCGTTGTTGTAAACATTACTAGCCTAGTGTCGACTCAAGCTCCAACAGATGCCAGCTCAATGGGACATAGTCGGGGCTCGGTCTATCCTGGCTTCTAGAGACTTATTTGTTTACACTTCTCACGAGGAACCGTCGTGTCTCCGTGGCAAGATGCTCTTCCCAAAAAATTTGAACATTAAATATTTCCGTCTTTCAGATGTGGCAGTAGAAGCATGGCCGTGTGTCCTTGAGATTTGAACATTAAATATCCCCGTCCTTCAGATGTGGCAGTAGAAACATGGCCGTGTGTCCCTGAGATTTGAACATTAAATATCCCCGTCCTTCAGATGTGGCAGTAGATACATGGCCGCGTGTCCCTGAGATTTGAACATTAAATATCCCCGTCCTTCAGACGTGGCAGTAGAAACATGGGCGTGTGTCCTTGAGATTTGAACATTAAATATCCCCGTCTGTCAGATGCGGCAGTAGAAACACGGCCGTGTGTCCATGAGATTTGAACATTAAAAATCCCTGTCCTTCAGATGTGGCAGTAGAATCATTGCCACGGGTCCCTGATATTGGAACATTAAATATCCCGTCTTTCAGATGTGGCAGTAGAAACATGACCGTGTGTCACATATTTTGAATAATTCAGACGTTCTATTTCCGATTCCGACAAAGGATTATAAATGATGGGCGACTTTTGGGACAGTGTTCATGCAGTATAGCAGAGAGAGAGAGAGAGAGAGAGAGAGAGAGAGAGAGAGAGAGACTATTCAGCATCTTAAAGCAGTTAGATTCTTATACGTGTTTAATTATTCTCTCATTTTCTTTTTTAAAAAATGTAACAATTATATTCCTCAGAACTATTGACAGCATAGCACTGACATTTCCCACGCACAAGAAAGATATATACAGTATGTGATTTTTTTCGGTATTTAGAAAACATGTAGCGTCGAGTCACCTGTTTCGGTGAGTGTAAGGATAAGTGCGAAAAACGAACAACAATTAAAAGTTATCCTCCTCACTATCAATTTCCGAAAAATATCGCCATACAGCTTCGGCGATGTTTACTTCTGCTGCAGTAAACACGATGTTGTTGTTGATTGATCTCCGGTTTGCGCGTGACACGGGAAATCATTCGGGATCACCGATAAAGGTTCCTCACCGAAACAGATTACCGGGCGATACATGTGTTTCATTACAAAAAAAAAAAAAAAAAGTCAAAATAAGAAGAACTCTTGAAATTCCGTGACTTCGATCATGGAACGGGAATTATGATATAAATGTTTTATTTATTTTATCTTATTATTATTTTTTTTTTTGCAAAAGGTGACTTTATGGTAAGATGGCCTTCAGATACGACCCAGCATTATTACATGTAGATAGGTTGATGGAGTTAGTGTCCAAACAAAATGTCTCCACAGAAATCAAGACGGAAGTAAAAAGGATACAAGAACTGTTTGAGGTATGTTATACATTATATGTAAGGATACTGAGTGGGAATTTTAATCTTGAATTCTCTAAACCTGTAAATTTAGACTCCGTGATCTATCTCTTCCTCGCTCTACTATTAGGTAATCTATCTCTTTCTGAATACACACATAAGCCCGAGAAGCAATCATAGTACGGTACTAAATTTTCTCAGTTTTATCACAGGTTAATCAAAATCTCGCAGATAACGTGATTTACAAAATTAGTACGGTATTTCTGGAATCCATTACCTTAAAGTTAACCTCTGATGCCATCCATTATAAACACACTTTCTGATTGGTCGTTGATTTGTCAAAATCACACGTTTTACATAATTAAATTTTAATGACCGCATATCATTAAACAAAATATTTACCCTCGACGTTTTGTTTGTATGGTTGCATCTGGTGTTCGCCACTACACCTCGCCGGGTAAACATGTTTGCGACAGTAAAACCAACCATTTATGTCGGCTAAAGCAAAATTACGATACAGTCAACTCATAATTTAGAATGGACACATAAATTATGTTGAATTCGATCAAAATGAAAATCTGAATGCTAATGAATATGTTTAAATGAAATAATAATTTTTCACCGAGAGATCCATCTTTGATCTTTTGATTCTTATTTCTTCCCATAAAAAGGTGAAAGCAACGAACAGTGATCGATCTCATAATTCCTAAAAACAATTCAAAATAAGGAATTGGGCAAGCACGGAGCCCTGGATACACCAGAGGTGGGATCGGGTTTCTAGGAGGAGTAAGCATCCCCTGTTGACCGATCACACCCGTCTTGATCAGGTAAACGGAGGTAAAATATTAAGAAATTATCAAGATGTATTACTTGTAATTCTAAAAGAGTTATTTGACCTTTTCCCTTATTACATAGGAGCGGGAAGCATATTGCATCAGAAACACAAGTGAAGCCAGTTCTAATCTGAGTTGTCTTATACAACACACAGAGAGTCACCCATGGGAACAGCTATACAAGGAAGGGAAGACAGGGATAGAATGTGAATCTATCATGTTGTCCGGTAACCTTGAAGGTGAGTACTTACATACTTACTATTGTGGTCACAAATGGTACTCACCCTACTCCAACCCGGCACAATTGAGCACTTCAAATTACGGTGTTTTCTTGGGAACCTCAGTAATAAGCATAAAACATTTCAACACTGAAACTACTGATTTCGAGCTATGCAGGGTACTTACGAGCATTGGACGCCTGCTGTGTCATGAATCAAATTCAATGGATTTTCATTGAAACTTTTTCATGATACGCATATAAAAATATGTAGAAACCGGTGTTACTGTCGTCAACCACTTGATAAAGGCCAAGTGGCCGAAAAAGAGTGTTTTATTATATATATATTTAGATTAAGTGTGATTTAAGTGAAAGTCACGTTTACATGCCAACATTTGCAAATTTTTTGCATGTACATTTATGCAAATTTACTCACGTATGCAAATCATATCATGTTAACGCATTCACTTATGTGAAATAAAATAAAATTCTTTGATCAACTTGTTACGATTTCTTAGGCCGAGACCAGTGTCAATTCTGGTAGAGTTCTAGAATCGGCATTTGCTACGGAGACGTATGCTTCATGTTAACGCTTAGTAAACATACTTTTACTTATGTGAGCATTTTTACACATAAGCAAATATACTTATATGTGTATATTTTCGGCATGTAAACGGGGCTTAATAAACTGTAAAAAAAAATGGCTACTATACCTCTTCGACAAATAAGTCACCTGTTGTGTGTCTTTAGCACAGTTTTTGAAGTCGCTGGCCAGTATTGGAAAAGTGAAGAGAGTACTGGAACTAGGGTTGTTCACCGGCTGTGGTGCTCTAGCGATCGCAGAAGCAATGCCGGAAGATGGGGAAGTGTATTCGTGCGAACTGGAGCCCTATGTCGCAAAGTTTGCCCGTGAACATCTGGACAAATCAGCGCATGGGAAAAAAGTAAAAATACAAGTAGGTGAGTAGGTCATACATTCAACAAACAACCGAAACAATCAGGACTTAAAGAGTCTACGCATTTCATATCTAGTCTTGTTTTAAGAGTACTTCGACTCTTTAATCATTTTTTTCCCTCAAGATTGTTCCTATGGATAGTACGATTTGTGTGATAACTTTGACTTCTTTGAAGTGCCGTGTCGCAAGGTGTTTAAATAAAATCCGGTTGATGTTAGGTATTCTTACCTATGTCAATAACCAATGAAGTTTCCAGGATAACAAAAACACGTGATTGCATGAAACACAAGAGAATGGTTCTTTATCGAACCTTTCTATAGGGCTATAAGTTTCATTAAAAAAACTTGCTATGTTACAGTGAAAAGGAGCCAAATAAAGAACGAATTTTAATTAAACTGAAATTTGCCAGAATATATTTATTGGAAATTTTGTCAAAGGTTATATGAATACTGCCCCGATAAGTATTCTCGATAAATTTTCATTTGATAGGGCCGGCAAAAGACACACTTCTACAACTTGGAGAAAAAGGATTGAAGTTTGACATGGTTTTTATTGATGCTGATAAAACAAACTACTTAAATTATTACAAGGTAATGATACATTTATTATGAAGTGATTGTTGATCATTTTAATTTCTAACAGTTCAAAATTAGCTCGCATTCAAATAAAGCAAACAAGCAGTAAATTACGTCTTTTACGCATGCGAATTCAATGACTTACGCCAAAAAAAAAAAAAAAAAAAAAAATCTGACTATCTCTATTTCCCTATCATTATTGACGTAAACAACAACTACCTTCCCTGGAGATTTCATTCACAAATAATGCAAATTTTTACAATTGTGGAGATTTTTCAAATATTTTACGCAAGATTCACGCCACATTTTCGGAACTCTTATATCTTATTCACAAACCCTTAAACATTACCAGCTTCAACTTCGATACACTGAAATGTTAACATATCTATATATCCATAATGAGTAAGAAATGTTGCGCACTACCACGTTTATATTTCAGAACCACATTCTTCAAACAGAAAAAAACCCATTAAATATGATGAAGAGAAAGGTCGGATATTAATGTTCAACATGTTCTATGTTGACTTTGGTAAAAATATATTTATATGCAAAAAATAAGCAGTTCTGTAGACTGTAGTCGTCAACAACCAAATATTCAATCGAACAGGATTAACGCCAGTTTGGTAGTGTAGGTATTAACAAATAAAATTCTTTACAGATGATTTTCGAAAAGGAGTTGCTGGCACCAGGGGGAACGATAGTCGTCGATAACGCGTTGTATTATGGGATACCTTACAGTTATGAAAACCCAGAACAGAAACCCGGAGGACCTGCGCTACGAGAATTCAACGAATATGTGTTAAATGATCCCAACGTCCATACGGTGTGTATAATGCTTATATTATGCCGCAATATAAAATTGCTGGTGGGCGGTTATTTTCTTAAACTTCGTAAATTTTTATAATTTCTGAATTTGTAATATTTCATATTTTCTGAATTTGTAATATCAGCAGATGCGTCAATACCGTTCTGACACATCCAGTATGTTAACATTTCAATTTGCGATGCAGAATAGACAATCCTTGTTAATTTGATGTCATGTATTAGAATGTGAAATGAAAGAATATCAATCATAGGTTAATGTCAAAATGGTCAACGGATAAAATCTGGAAAACGTAAGAGCATACACCACCATTATTACATCTTTTTTTTATGAAATCTGAATCTTGTTTTCTGACTGTCTGTTTTCTTCAAAGAATGCAATAAATTTTAGACAGTAAGTGATAAGTCAGTTGTTGGTATGGCCGGAGTTTTCTCCTTTGAACCAAGGTGTTCACGATTCGAGTGAAAACCGAGGCCTTGTTTCATAGTGGGTGGCCTAACCTTAGACTGACCTCTCGCTGCTTAATTGTCATAAATATCAAGTGTCGAACAGACAGCTACATGTATGTACCGGTATTCCTGTCATGCCCCTATATGACTGAAAGATTCTCCAGAGTGAGGCACATATATAACATTATAAATCACATAATTAACAGCATATAAGTGTTCTGTAATGATCTTTATTGATTTTTTTGTAACTCTAATTAATACATATATATAGCTCCACATATGATTAGTCCAGAACATAACCTTATTTATATCACCCTTCGACAATTACACTGTATGTCTCTCTAGCCCGGGTCATGCCATTCTACTCTAACTAATACATGTATATATCTCCACATATGATTAGTCCAGAACATAACTTTATTTATATCAGCCTTAGACAATTATGTCTCTCTAGCCCGGGTCATGCCATTCTCTTGTGCGCCTATCTATTCGGCTCGCATTCTCGTAACGCTATCACCGACAATTAATCCGAGGAGTTTCGAGTACTGTTTTTTTTAACACGACACGAGTATGCGATGTTTCAGATAAGACTTAAGTTGTTAACTTGGTAAAGGTATGTTTGTCTTGTTATTTTTTTTCTGTTGACACGGGTATTATCCCACTCTGGAGATATCACGTGACCCTCGGACATGAATCTCTTGTGACTTAACACCTCTCGTGTTGACAAATATCCGTGTCAATCAAAAGCGAAAATTTTGTAATAACACAATTGTATTTTTTTCAGGTAATGCTCCCATTAAGAGATGGAGTCACACTAATTCGTAGGACAGAGGATATAGGAGCATAATCATTGAATTATCTTTGCCAGTCAATATACATCTTTATCTGTATTTTATTTATTGAAAAAACAATTATAATAAATTTAAAGGTTGCAATCTTTTTCTTATATATGCTGTATGATACTGAATTTAGCGTAATTCTGATGTAAACGCTTTTGCGCTGTTTTGCAGTTATTCATGTACAGCACTGATTAAGTGCCTCACTAACAGGATAACCTGAATATCCGTGTACTTGTACTTTGTATTGTTGGCTTTTATATTGGCGCATTTGCGCTTTCTTTATTGCATAATTTCAAATGGGGCTCTTACAAAACAATCCCTAGTTCCTCGCCATTAGCAACCACTATGTGTATGTGAAGGTTTGGTCACTCGATCACCCTTGTATTTAGATATCAATCATTTTAACACTGTTGTGTGTCGCCGTGAGCCATATATCTTGATCAGGTAAAAGGAGTAATCCAAAGTCAAAATCAGAATGAACGGTCTAACAAACCGGAATAAAACATATCAGACAGCATTTTACCCAATGACAGGCCGTATCGGTAAACTGGATCATTGTACCGACCATAGAATTTACGAAAAGCTGACTTTAACCGAGGCTGGTGGAACCCCTGTAACATCAACTTGTTTATCATTAGCCATCTTCGATTTAAAAACGGATCATTCGCTGAACAAGCTGTGGCATATCGAATTATTTGAGAGACATAAACTCCATATGTAGGTGAGGATGGTATATTGGTACATAAATATGGGAAGTTGAACGGGCATCCGTGGCCGATTGGTTAGAACACTGCGTTTTAAGCAACTGAGTCTTTCACCTGTAGTCGGCGTATGTTCGAGCTAAGAACCCGAGTTTGCCAGTTTGCTTGCGGAAGGCCGTATGTCTATACCCGAGTATACTGGTAACCGGGTTCTCTCCTCCACCAATAAAATCTTACCGCCTCAATATGACTGAAGGATTGTCGAATGTGGCGTAAAGCAAAAACAAACAAACAAATGGGATATTGACGATGGTGAAACTGAAGTCATCCCGTTTAATCATAAAGTTGACTTGTCAGTTTACCGTTGTCTGTGTTCAGTAAAAGTACAAAACAGAATGGAAAATTATTGCTTTTAATTGATAAAACGTCGTCGATATATCTAAATGTCGAGTTGAAGGCATGNNAGAAGAGCCAAATTTGTCCCCATTGGAATTCCAATAGGCTGTTGGAAGACCCGATCACAGAGACTACGAAAACATTGTCAATGAGGAAATCTAGAATTCTTTTTAGTATCAACCTTAGAGTACTTGTGCGTAGAATCAGAGTGTTGTTTAACAAAGTGATTTTTGGAATGACTGATGATCAGATATAAATAATTCCTTTGGTCATTATCCCCCCGCCAAAAAGTTGTAAGGGGTATACTGGATTCATCATGTCTGTCTGTCCGTCTGTCCGTCCATTCATTTTCGCACCATAACTCAAGTACATTTTGGTCTACTTGTTGATACTTCACACACGGGTTGCCCATGACTCGTGGAGGATCCCTATTGATTTTGGGGTCGGAAAGTCGAAGGTCAAGGTCACATGACTCCGTTCTTTGAAAATAGTTTCTGCACCATAACTCAAGTATCTTTTCGTCAACGATGTTGATACTTCTCACATGGGTTGTCCATGTTTAAGTTAAATGCTTTCAGTCTAATATGTTTCATATGTCACGGAAAAATCAGTAAACAGTTTCAAGTTTTGACCTGGGGCTGGCACCATAAAACAAAACTTTACTCAAGTAGGATTTTTTTCAACTGAAGCTAATGCTGAACTCTGATTGGCTGCCGAGTAGCTGGAATTGAGAACAGAACACGACTTAAGTATATTCTTAATGTTTATGGTGCCAAACCCTGCACTCGAAATCTTTGGAACACAGACCGCTGGAGTACCGACACCTACTGTGACGCCGGGCCTCGGGTTATATTGTCTCATGTAAATAGTAAGAGAGACCAGTCGATTCTACTTAGTATAGACCTTTGTGCTCATGCAAATGCTTTATCTTGGAGCCACGAGGTTCTGAGTCATTTGAAGTGAGGCGCCTGTACTATTAACCTATCCTGGTACCAATTATATATTGTCATTTTTACTACAAATTCTAGAACACTCGACCTTTTGTGCACAGATAAGCAGTTTATCTTGGAGCCACGAGATCCTGAATCATTTGAGGTGAGGCGCCTGTACTATTAACCTATCCTGGTACCCAATTATATATTGTCATTTTTACTACAAAATCTAGAACACTCGACCTTTTGTGCACAGATAAGCAGTTTATCTTGGAGCCACGAGATCCTGAATCATTTGAGGTGAGGCGCCTGTACTGTTAACCTAGTTAGACACCCTAGGTCGTGCGCTATTTTATTTACTGATAACTTTAAAAATCCGTTGTACACGGATCTACTGGATGATATGAAAGGCGAGTCCCTACTACCAAATTTAGAACTATCGACCATTCGTGCACAGGTAAGCGCTTTATCTTGGAGCCACGAGACTGTGAGTCATTCTATGTAAAGCGCCTGTACTTTGTACATATCTAGAAACACTAGATCGTGCGCTATTTATCTAATGAAAACTGATTGACAGGAAAGGTCAGCCGATTCTGCCGAGTTTGCTACATTTGGCATTTCGTGCTCAGGTAAGCGCTTTATCTTGGAGCCACGGGACACTGAGTCATCTGAGATAAAGCGCCCGCAATTTAAACAAATTGACGTACACATTTAGTGCGCTAGTTCATCTACTGATAACTTCAGGAATTTCTTGTTCACGGATCTACAAACTATTTACTTTCTGGATATCAATGATATTGTCTAAAGTTTATATTTGATCACGTGTTTTGGTAGGTATATATTTTACGCTCTTTCGGACAGTTACTCATACAGTTGTGCGGTAAAGGAAGTGTACAGTCGAAGATTTAAACATTGACGTGACCTGACCTGCTGAACGATCTGTGTGATATAAAAAAATGTAAGTATATCTGAAGCAAGATAATTTGATTGAATAATCAATTCTTTATTATGCTCATTTTTGTGTTATACTACTTTTTATATTACTCATGTCAGACGAACGTGATACTGAGGTACACATTTTTAACCTATGTGGAGGAATATGCCTTATGTACTGAGGGATCTCTCACGTCTCGACATTGGACCTGGAACTATACTCGCTTATCCGAGAACAGGAATTAACTAGTCACAACTCCGCGGATATTCAAATCAGATTCAGGAGGTTTTCACTTGTTAGGTACCCATGACTATGAGTAAATCGAATTTCAAGTTTACATTTGAGAGAAAGAGTACCACATTTGAGTTTACGATGATCTCGGTTTTGATGAGTTAACAAGTTCAAGTCGACAGGGACGATAGTTCCTCCCAGCCTCCAATGATATTTTTCTATCCAGAATTTAAAGTGGAGTTCGGGTCTATTAATCCATACTGCCGCTTTTTTAAAAATTTGACAAACGATATTTCTCGGATGTTCATTAGAAAACAATCATGTTTTGTTACTGTAAACTCTCTGTTCAAAGAACTTTGAGGAATAATAAGATTGTTGCCATGGTAACCCGCATCACAAAAATCGGCAACATCCTTTTGCATTCTTTGGAATAACAGTAACTCATCATAGAAATCGGCGCCTTGAGATCTTATTTGGTCCCATAATCGATCGTAAAAGAATTTGTACAAAGGTGTATCAAACTGTTCTAAGTAATAATAACGTCGACGTTGTTCAGGAGTTATGTATAAGTTCAGCTTCTCCTTCCTACTGATATTCTTTCTGACGTACATGATGTCTTTTAATCCCCAGCCGAGGAGTCTCTTTAAAATTATCAAAGATTCATCAAAATGTTCCACTATTATCACCAACAGAAATTCTCTCTCGAGATTTTTTAGGTATCTTTGTACTGCAACGTCATTGTAATGTTCGAAAAGAGCTTCGGGAAACCCGAATTCATGCGCCATCATGTTATTCGATTCAAATAAAGTTCTGTATCTCGTCGGGTGCTTTAGAAATTCCATAATTGGGTCTTTTTCTTTGCTGATAAGAATTTTACTCGGTCTAAAGTATCTTAGGGAGGATACAAACTGGTCAAATGGATCTCTCACAATTCCAATATAAGCCGTATCTGGTGGCATAAATTTCTGAAAAGCGATTCTGTTGTATCTCACATGACAACACATTATATCAAAACTCTTGCCTACTGGAGGCGGAACGATGTTTTTATCAGTAAGCGTTTCTGTGACGCTGATGACATTTTCATACGGCTGAAAAAGGCTCGTTTTGCCAAATAGAAAAACAGAATGTCTGTGGTACCCAAACCTCAAAAACAGGTTCTGAGCAGTACTGCTTGCGCACTTGTGAACTTTCAGGAAGGCTATATGACGAACAGCAGTCTTTCTGCCTGGACTTTGCTCGTTATTTTCGTGCCGAATATTCATCCTGAACGTCGATCTTTCGTTGTATTTAGTGGTGGGATCTCTGTCGGACGGTAGTGTGGTCATTTCTTTGACCGCAGTAGGTCCATGTATCATAAACATGCAATTTATCCAGTTATAAATGACACAGAAGCTCAACAACGTTCCAAGGATTATCAGGGTCAAAGTCATGCACCTAAAAGATTGAAATAAAAGATAACTTTATATTCAACATATGTTGTGCAAACAAGAGATAAAAGAAATAAAATATAGGTCTACCAGACCAAAGTTAATATAAACATGTAGTTGGTGACCTTGTACATGTGAGGATGATAATGCGTGTGTGTTATGAAAATACATATCAATAGAAGAAGGAACATTTACCCCGAAAAGGGGGAATATTAGCACCTGCTAAATATTTTTGTTCGTACGCCTATTTGTAAAAAATCTTTCCTTCTAAGAGAAAAAATCGGTATGAGTTACCCTTAATTGAAACAGCATATATAGGCCTATATGGAAACTTGGCTTAGCTGCCATAATTTCAATTGTAGACACTAAGTCTTTATCTTTAGTCATTGTAGTAGAAACTTGTGTGTCACAGCGGTGTAGCGATGTGTAATTGTTTATCTAAATTGTAAAAGTTAAACTTAGTGAACGTGCGTATTTTCTTCTTTCCTTTAATATCAAATACATTACGAGCTTTTGTTGCCTGGCGATAGCAGTTTAATAACCATAATTCGGATTCAGATTCTTTATTATCCTTATGCCATTCGGCACATCGGAGAACATATATACGCAAACATTATACAATATACAATAATGTCGTTTTATTCAATATATTAATACGAGCACACCCTTTTTGGCCTGACAATTAAAAATAATGATAATGTACGGTACTGGTACTCAATGTAATATCATTGTAATATGACCAATACATTTAATCACATCACGTGACAGAATTCTAATCCACTCCTCATCCACTACTACAAGAGGAAACATTCACATTTAAGGTATGTAAATTGTCTGTGACTGATCCATATGTCAGTCGCATGTATATGCCTCTAATGATAAAATGAAAAGGAGAGTTTGACTCATAATTTGTGAAACTTAAACATTAAATCGTTTATTTAATGCTTCTATCAAGCGCATGTTTAAGTTAGTCTACTATTCTCTGCACGTTAAACAAGCCCGGATCGGATAATAACTTCTGTAACGCCCCTTTCACCGAAAGATGAGTAAACTTTACTGAGTGTCTAGATGGCTTATACTCTTTGTTGAGTCCACGTTATCAAAAGTCGAGTACACTAGGAATTATTCGATACACATACAATTTCAACGTTCTATATATTGACCTTTATACTTTACAAATAAAACATGTACGGCAAGTGGCAGAGTAAAAGGTCGATAACTCTCACGAGATATGTTTTCTACAGTACTGTTCTAAAGTTTTTAATCCCCATACATGTACATGTATTATAGAATAGCGTATGGACAACGGAGACGATTTATTTCCTATTTGTTCTTTATTTTGACTATAGTATAAATCTGATCACATGGTCGTAGCTAACATGTATGCGTGTATGATTGAAAATTCATACAATTTCAGATTTTCTTTTTAATTTAAGCATTTTTTACCATTTGAACTTGTATTTGATCTGTATTCTTAATAGTGACATAAAAAAATAATGATGAGAGTAGTTATAACTTATAGTAATAATAACTACGCTACTACTACTATTACTGATAATTTTGATAACTTTGTTAAAAAAAATAATAATCATCATCATCATCATCATCATCATCATTATAATAATAATAAAATTGATAATAATGTCAGTAATAAAAATCATAATGATTAGAAAAATAATTGTAAATATATTGATAATAAAAGTAAACCTAATTACAATTACATGAAAATTCATCTTTATTGTTATGCTTCTTAGCTGTGATACTTAAGCGTCGCTTAGTCCTACGTTCTGTAGTCCTACGTTCTGTATCTAGGGGTATTGGTCCTTGTGAGCTCTTTATCCTGCCCACATATTCTGTAACTGAGTGTCTCTGTTTTTATCGTATCATCTTGATGATCCACTACTTTCACTTTGTTAATCACCTACATTCGTTTCGCCTCGGATTTCAACCACGAGGCAAGCACTTCACCTTCTTCAAATGTTGACAACGTTTTGGATTTGTTTTCAAACTTTTAACAGATATTGGAAGCAAAAAGACATTACTGAAAGACAGGCATTTAATTTCTTAACATTTGAAATTTGAAAAAAGTTATAACCCGAAAATTGAAATTATTTAGTCCGATCTACGTTTAATAGCAAAAAGAAAAACACTACTAAATACAAATAAATTTACATTATGTATTTTCTGCACAAACGGATTGACTACGGTTTTATCAAGTGCTTCACTGAAATACTTACCTGAATTTTGTATGGTAATGAATCTCAGAAATTATTTTCTTGATTCCAGTGTACTTCATTGTTTATAGTTGTGGCTTTTCTTACTCCTATAAACACAACTGTGACCACAAACAAGTGATCGATGTTGGACGATATCAACTTGTAGGCCATCACCACTGATTTGGTTGAAATTGTATTTTAAATCATAATTATTTCATATTCGTCCTTTATTTTGATGTATTAACTCATAAATAATGGCAACTAGAGATCGGAAAATTTCACGATCCATTACATGTAGCAATGTGACTATAAGTCATTAACCGTGTAGAGAGGAGAAAATAATATTGGTAGACTTTTCATGTAGAGACGGCAATCAATATCAATGGAATGATAATGAACATTTGTTTCGCACCCACCTTTACAATCAATAAATGCTGCGTATATTTCAATTAAATAAAAATTATGCTTTATTTTTATGTCCCAGGAAACAAAAATCGTGACCTTGACATTGCGTTTTGACCCACTTTAAAAAGTTTAACTGATATCGAATATAATTTTTGAATGATAAAGGAATGAGATTTTGTATTTGACCCTGATTTCTACCATTAACAACCGAGGAAATTCTTTTCTGTAATACGGGGGGTGGGGGTCACAATCATTTCTCTTGTTCTGCTGGACTTACAATGCATGTAAGTAAGTTCATAGATGTCACTGGCACATATGTGTAGAACTTTTACCCTTTAATCGGAATGAAATTCAGGCCACAATAATTCTTAGTCGTTGGCACAGGTAACACTTGTTCCTTCGCCTCTAGTTATGAAAATGAAAGTCCATCATCATTCGGCAGTGAACGTAAAATCCGATGTCACGTGACACAGTTGGCATTGACACTATGAAGACCACTCAATGACCATTGACCGTAAGTTCTAAGCATATTCAAAATCCGAGGTCCTTCAGTAGTCGTCGTTGACCATTCCCGATGTAGAAGAGACTTTCTCGTGCGGGACGTTCAACAACGGTATTAAAAAAACCCAAAGTTTCTGTACGACTTCCTGCCCGGTCGGCCTCTTTCTCGTTATTTACATTCGGTATTATTCATATTTACTGTTTTACAGAATGAGTCAGAGCAAGAAAAGAGTGCATCACTCCGATCCAGCAGTTCGGCGACTATATGATTTACAGGAATCACTGGAGAAGCAGACTGTGCCACAGGAGATCAAGGATGAAGTGGATAAGATACTGGAAATGTCACTGGTAATAAACCTGTTGAGGTTATTAGGCCCACAGGCTACAATGAGCTTTAAATACATTATGCCATATTGCTGTTTCGTAGACCGTCCCTCTTTGTGAAGAGTGCTGTAACCTATATTTTGGACATTTAAAAACTATTTGAGATTGCAAGTTGAAAATTTAGTTTTCAAAATTAAAATATATTATAAAGAATGTACATGTATTTAAGTTATCTTCTCAAAGCTCACATTTAGACTCTTTATTTTGTCTGACTTTGTTAATTGAAAACAGCAGAAAAGATTGGTAGGCATGTTTAAATCTCAGTTGCAATCCGAGGTAAAGGAGGGAGAATACCTTAGTAAGTAATCTTATATATCAAAATTCTCTTGTCAAATGACCCAAATTAATCGTTCACTATTTTTCTTTTAGTATTTCGTCGTGCGATAAAGCGAATTTATCTAAGTTATGTTCATCCTATCTTGCTTAATAGGCCCGTAGCTCTTACTGTGACAAAATAACAACTCCAGCAACTCCAGGGACAAGGGCAATAACAGAGAAAACTGCCGCACATTCGTGGAAAGACGCAGCTGAAGAAAAACAATTTAGTGGTCGTTTGAGTGCTGGTATGATATCAGGCAATACTGAAGGTAAGTCTATAGAGCAGCGGAAATATCTTAGAGATATCGGTACATGTATATTTAATATGCGCTTGGGAAGTTTGAATAATGATTCTCGTTTTATAAAATGAAACAGAGAGAGAGTTGCGTTATGATTAGGACTCTGATGAATTTTTCTATGCAATTGCAGCTAGGTTGTCATGTTTAAATAGTGTTATTTTACCAAAAGTAAGCTTGATTTACAGGTTTAATGCATAGCTATGATTTCTCTCAATAACACATTTTCAGGCCAACTTTTAAAAGTTCTTGTCAGTTTGGGTGGAGCTAAAAGAGTGTTGGAAATCGGGATGTTCACTGGTCATGCTGCATTAGCAATGGCGGAAGCACTTCCGGCAGACGGTCGTGTAACTACATGCGAAATTGAGCCCTACGTCGCAGATATTGCCCGACAGTTTTTTAATGAATCTCCACATGGGAAGAAGATTGATATTAAAATTGGTAGAGTATTTCTCTTTTTTTAAAAGTTACAGTGAAAATTACCCTTATGTTGAAGACACGCGTTTCATATCAAGTGAACGGAAAATTAAGTTCATTCTCAGATAATATTCCGGTTAATTACTTCATACTTCATAATAATCGGTCATTTTAGACCTCTCATTGCTTACTGACCTACATTGCCGAAGAAAAACCAAAACCTCGAAGTTCTTTACCAGCATTCCGTGACGTAAGAATATGAGTGAAAGATTCTGAACTATAGTGTTACATAAGAACAATTTTGATTCCCCCCGCAAAAAAAAAAAATCCAGCATTTGAACAGTGCATTCAATAATATGGCCCAAGTTCCCTTAAGATGCGATGCAAAGAAAGTTGAAAAATAGACAAAATGGCAGCGTATGACTTTTGCAGGGTAAGATCTTGTGAGGTGTGAATTAAGGTAAAATAAGACTGGTAGCCTTTAAGTGTATCGCTAAGATAAGTTGACTGTACATGCATTAGTGATATCAGATTGATGGACATCTTTTTCAACAAATAATTACGAGGTTTAAATTACGGTGTCTATTGAGAGTAATGTTCATCTAAATGTGACCCTTGATATAAATAATACGGTGGCTTTTT
>JACSZP010034901.1:0-12418 GCA_016161895.1 Pinna nobilis
GTTACAATAATTGCCAAGATCAACCAGTAGTCTCATTAAACATGTAAAATGTTTCTATTTGAAAATGACGACTAAATTTGATTAGGTTTTCAGCTAATACCGTCTTAATAAGCTTCTCAAAAAAAGATTAAACCTAGGCTGTATTAGTTCTAAATTAGTGAGTAAGCTCCAGTACTGTACATGTTAAAAAAAAAGAATTAGGTACAACAAAAGTGGCTGTTAAAGTCAACTACAGTTCCCTAATAATGACCACGTGAAAATTAATCTACAATGGCAGTCACTATACATATAACAGCGGACAATTGGTTGGTTGTATTACTGTTTAAAACACCACACAACCCTCCTTCCCCCCTGAAAATCTTTTACTCATATGGAGACACGATCAATATGGCGTGAAGGGCAACAAATTTTGCATATGTTCGACACTTATGGCCATATTAGAACAGGGACGGTTCTTTAACATACGACACCTACTGTGACAAGAGACCTCAGTTTTTAGTACGGTATCTCATCTGAGGGACAGGGACAGCTGAACACAGCACAGCATGGATGGCAACACATGTTCTCGGGATCAGGCTAACCACTAAGCATTGGCAGTCCCAACTGTGGGCAATAAATGTAAATAGAAATACCAGTAGCTTCTATAATGTACTGTTCATACCACAGGCTTCCTGGGTGAAATAAGCTTAAATTAATGTGTTGCACAAGAGTTTTTCTGACAACAAAGCTCACGGAAGGAAAAACAACAACAAAATTGAAAGTTGAAGTCAAAGAAAAAAGAACAAAGAATTGTCAAGTTGAAAAACAAACAATAGCAGTGAACCATATAGGATAGTTGTTGCATGTTTCCACTCCTTAAAGTTGACAAAATAAATGTTGAAAATGAACTTTATGCATACTTGTTATGCATCCTTTTTACTGTTTACCCTTCACTGTTTGATAACATGCATAAGGTACCAAATACAGGTATCTAGCTTATTAAACCATAAGAGAGCACACTCTCATCAAAATAAATATATAGTCATAATATATCAGTTAACAACCACTTTACCTCTGTGTTTATTCATCATTTCAAAAACCAAGATACAAATTTTCTGTTTTGTAAATTCTTGCTGAAAGGTTACAATATTCTTTCTACAAAAGGCTTTAGCATAAAAGTTGGGAATGCAACTGATATCCCTTGGCTGAAAAATGATCTGTATAGCACTGAATAGTTTTCTAGAGGATGGTCAAGTTCATTAGGCCAAAAGTCATGGCCTGAAATGAGAGTTGTAGCCATGAGTAATCCATGTTAGAAATATCCAATCCCTATCCTTAACACTTCAAATGTTAAAGCCCTGGTTAAAATCTTATAAAAGTAGGTCAAAGTGCAAGGTCAAGGTCACTAGGTCAGAAGTCATGGCAGAAAAGAGGTGTTATAATTTGAACTTAGACTTCATTCAAAGTTATGCTCAAAAGGAATGACAACTACCAAGCAAACAGTGTGTTATTTAATAAGTACACTAGTTTTCCTTTCTTCTGATGTTTATACATTTTATTATTGCCCTGATACTTCATTTATATTGTTGTTTGAGTTTGGCTAATGTCACACTCAACAATCTCTCAGTCATACATGTACATGTACCATGGCAGTTAGATATGAGAATTTATGGAGTACAAAAACAATATCAATCGAGGCTGAAGGCCAAGGTTGATATTGTTTTTTGTACTTCATAAATTCTCATATTGAACTAATAATAGTGCAGTAATTGTTTTATTACATTTTGCTAGTTTTTAAGGAAGATACTCATCAACAATCTTATCCTGTACAGGCCATAGTAGACGGAGAAAATGCTGGATGACGTAACAGTACAGAAACGTCACAACAGTGCAATATGATAAATTATCTGGTTCGCATTGCAATCTTATTTCAAATGGTTAAACACATGACCGTCTCTGGACAAATGAAAATGCGAAGGAAATAAAAAATGTAATAAACATGTTATCAGGACCTGGTGAAAGGGAAATATTAGTTTAACCTGAATCATGATGTAAGCTGATAAGTTTCTAAACAGAAATAAATGATGTATGCATACAGCATCATGAAAGTATAAGGTGACTAATTTCATGTTACAGTATGAATAGAGAACTGATAGTAGGATCGATTATTCAATTATTACCTGAAAGAGAGAAAATGAAGGCATTTGCATGACCACACCTATGTTTTTCATTTCTATTCACTTTAAGCCACAGATTAAATGCTCAGTCGCAACTACTCAATTTCTCAATAAGTGTCACTCCTACGTCAGAGGATTGTCTTAAAAGCCATCAACATTATATATGATATTAAATGATGTCTCCATTTCTTTTCAGGTGTAAATAAACTCAGGTAATAAAATCAACCAAGCAGAAAGATTGCAAAGTATTATACACTTTGTTGAAAGTTTGTTCAAGGGACCATTAAATCAGTTAAATTTTACATGTTTCTGTAATCGCTTGAGTATCTGTGGAATTTCATTGAGTTGATCTACTGATGTTGTAATGATACTGGTGACATAGCCTACAAACGCTGGGGATAGGTTTGCATATTGACATTTCTTTCACCAGGAGAGACTTATTCCTGGATTTGAAACCTAGATGACCTTGCTCAGCATGGAGCAGGAGTTGCTTGCCCTTCCAGGGCACCTGAACTCATCCCTCATTTTAGTAGGAATCTCCTGATGCTCCTGTTACTCTATCATTTGTTATATAAGTTATTGTGGAGACTGTTTTTTGTAACCTCTCTTTTTGTTTTTGCCATACTTCCGTCTGCTTTATTATTTTTGAATTTGATTTCTCCCTTGGTATCTTCAAAGATCACCTTATTTTTCCAAAGTTATTCACAAAGAAAAAGATTTGGTACTTACTAGACGTATAGGAAGTCATTTTTAAAATACAATCCTCCTAATCTTTTGACAGCAATACTGAAGAAACTCAACGCTACTTGCCCTAACCACTGTTGAATATTTTATTTCATCGTTCTCCATATGAGTGTAAAATTCTCTTTGCTTGCATGAACATACAAACATACATAGTGCCATCTCTCCAACCAGCATTTACTTAGGGACATAAGTATTTTGATAACACAAATTGCACATTCTGCAAGGGTGACTGAGAAACAGAAATCTAAAGTCATAAATCAAATTTAGATGAACAAAGTCAGTCACTCAACCTTGTCACTACAATGTAGTTTTCATATTCTGAATTTCCTGATGTGACAGACTTTACAAAGTTTCCATATATAATATCTAAATATGAATAATTTACTTTAACAAATTTAAAACAGAATCACTTTTCACTTGTTTTGATACCCTTGGGAAAGGGAAGATAACTGTGATACGTTATTCAATTACTATCTAATTGTATCACTGTCACATGAAGTTAGGGCTTGAAAACGCCTTTTTTGTTGTTCTTTCAAATTGCTTGAATGTAAGAATATACAATTTCAGTATTTAGACTTAATTTGATTTTCAAACTCGCTGAAAAGGAGAAAAATCTACCCTCCTACAGTGTTACACGTCCTGCTACATTGTGTGAATGTCAATAGGTATAGGTATCAAACGTTAAACTTTCTTTTCTTCCTGTAAGACCAGTGCCCTAATTGTTTTCTTTATCTTAACTGAAATAATAGTTGCAAGCAAATTTGCCTCGGTGGAATTCAACGCAAATGAAAAACATGTCAGTGTCAATGGGGTGTGTATCAAATCACATTCAATTTAAATTTCATTGTTATTGTATCTGCTTATGACAGGAATCTTGTTCACATTTACCTCACTCTACTACATTCTTTCCAGACTTTTTGGACCATGAAAAAATTAGAATTCAATTGACGCTAGAGTACACAATCACAAATGTGCAGGTACTAAAATTCCTTTATATAAAGTGACAAAGATGTGAATCTATACATGCTTAGACGAATTCTTATACATGTGACCCAGTAGGAGTGTGAATGCTCAGTAGAAGCATTTGGGCTCAGTAGAATCATGTATGCTCACTGCTCAGTTGAAGTATGAATGCTCAGCAGAAGCATGTATGCTCAGTGGAATCATGTATGCTCAGTGGAAGCATGTGTACTCAGTGGAAGTGTGTATGCTCAGTGGAAGTGTGTTTATTCAGTGGAAGAATGTATGCTCAGTGGAAGCATGTGTACTCAGTGGAAATGTGTATGCTCAGTGGAAGTGTATTTATTCAGTGGAAGAATGTATGCTCAGTAGAAGTATGCATCCTCAGTGGAAACATGAGGTATGGATGCTCAGTGGAAGCATGCATGCTCAGTGAAATAGTATGCTCAGCAAATCAAGAATGTAAAATTAGTGGAGGCATGTATGCTCAGTAGAAGCATGTATGCTCAATAGTAGCATATATATTCCACAGAAGCATGTATGCTCAGTGGAAGCATATGATCAGTAGAAGCATATACCCTCAGCAATATTCTCATAAACATAACCTAGAAGGAGCAAGATAACATTTGTAGATGTTCTTGATTATTTCATGCCACACTCAATGCTCTTTTATTCACATGGTGATGGGGACAAGAACCTGATTACAAATTAACCAAGAAAGAGGCAACCAATCTTCTGGAAGTTCTTAGGGGAGGGGTGTGGGGTGTACATGTCATGTAACATTAGGAATATGATGAATCAAGAATGAAATGTCTGCAACAGCTGGTAAAGTTTTCAAACCCCCTTCACAAAGGTTGGTTGGCATAGCACTTTAAAAAGACTGCTACACCAAGCTTGATAATGCCACAATAAAATAGTACTGATTTTGAAAGTGGCATACAACTCCAGTAAAATGAATCAAGAAAACAGAATACCGGTACATGTAAAAACCTCAAATATACAAGTTATATTGTAACTGTACCAGTCATAGTCCTGTATATCACTGGGTTTACAAATAATAAGACAGTTGGTGCTCACCTGCACAAAGGTGTGCACATACCTGTGTTGTACCTTTCTTCTTACCTGTATTTGATCTTGTCAGGTAAATAGGAACTGATACAATGGAAATTTAACAAGGAAGTAAAATACTGAAAACTTATCTCTTACTTTGGTATATCCACTTTCAAGGATATTCTTACATTTTTTTACATCACACAACACCCTGATGGTACAATTTAAGAAACTTATTTTATGAAAACATACCTACTGTTACTAAGGCTACTTAGAGAGAAAGACTAGATTAAAAAAGTTTAGGAACTAATCTGTATTGTATGGAATGGTAGAATTTAATACCAGAGCTAGGCACATTTTACTTCTTAAATTGTTTTTATGTGGTTTTCTTTTTCTTGTTGGAGTATTGGTTTAACATTCTAACACAGGATACTTCATTATTACATGTATATGGAAATGTCACCATATGCTCCTGAAAGTCTTCAAATGTTGGCTGTTGCTGGACACTCTGGCCATTGAGCGGTGTGGGATCTTTGATGTACAGTGGAACCTCACTATTAAGACCACCCAAGTGACTGGCAAAATTTGGTCTGATTAGTGAGGTGGTCTTTTACGTGAGGTTAATAGCCTAAAATAATGATAAACAGACTAAATTTTGGTGGTCTTAATAGTGAGATGGTCTCCTAAGTGAGGTGGTCTTTAGGTGAGGTTCCACTGTACTAAGACCTCTGAAACGGGATCTTAGATTTTACTGTCTAATCCAAATGACAGACAGACTGCCTCTATGGATCAAATTCTCAAATCCTGGCTCAAATTTGAGCACTTTACCATGAAGTCAATACCTGATCTTACTAAAATTGATATAAAACTAATGTGTTCGTATGACCACCCCACCCCCACCTAAACCCCACCTGTCATTGGATATTTTCCCTGTAAGCAGATACAATGAAAAAAAAGACTGTCAAACTACTTTATCATGACAATATTTGAAAAAAAACTTTATCTTCTATTATGCAATATGTGAATAAAAACGCATCAAAATGTTAAGCTGAAGGTCTAAAGCCTTAGGAGGAGATACCGGTAGCTGGACAAATTATACGTACACAGTATATCTATACAATGTATTTCGACTTATGAACAAACAAATGTACAGTGGCACATAAATTATATATGTGTCTTGACCGTTTTGTAACAGAAGGCAAAGAATTATAATTTCCTTTCTAGACCCTCTTTTTTTCAAGGAACAATTTGATTCTCCAGGATGACCAGTGGAATCATCCAGCTAGTATAAGCCCTGATCCTGTTATACCAGGAGAGGTAACATTAGCCTGGTCAAACTTCTAGGTCATTGTACAATCCAATCAAGAAAAGTAAAGCCTAGGTGATTACTCCTAAATCTCAGTTTAAGTAAACAGCACAAAATTAATTTGCCACACATTGGGTGTGTGAAAACCACAATCAAAACAGGTTTTTAAACTCAGTTAACTTGTGTGTGTATTGATAAGGATGTCTTTCAAAATACATGCTAACATTTTCAATAACCTGTCAAAATGTAAATATTGAGGACTCTTGTATATTGTCAATATAGCTTTCTTATCACAATATTTTTGATCTGTCTCTTGAAAATGAGCAAAGTTTTTGTCATTGTTAGATAACCTTTAATGACATTGACCTGCGTGCATGATCAGAGATACCATAGAAAATAAAAATACAGTAGAATCTGTCTATAACGAGTCAGCTTAAAGCGAAATCAGTGCTATTACAAAGCAGAATAAAATCCTCAAAAACAACAATTATTTATTTATCTATGTAGTAAATCCTGATGCTTAAAATGAAGGATGCCTAAAACGAAGTCAAAAGTCAATCCCCTTTGAGACGTTCATTTTCAAGGGAAAAAAATCACAAATCTCGTACTGAGTATCTAACATACAAAATCTTCATATCTCAACTTAAAGACTGATTTCAAAGTTAGGAAGCACACACAACTGTGTATTAAGTAAAGGTTGGTTGGATGGACAGACACAGAGAACAATAACTATAACATACAGGGCTAGCTTCTACCAGAACAGGGGTGGAGCCCTAATGATATTTATTCCTTACCCTTTGTAAATTTTCATCCTGAAATTATTTCTCCTGAACAGACAAATCCTCCAACGACAGAAAATAAAAGTAGAATAGATTGATATCACAGGCTGGCTATACTGATTCACTCCAGCTCCAACGTAAAAGTACAAGATCGAAAGATCACGATGTAGATATTTAAATAGCTACGGACTGACAGGAACACAATGGGGACAGTGTAAGCTGTAATCCATTTCTCATTCCTAAGAGTCACAGTTGACCAATCATCTGTGTATTGTTTGTTTAATATTCTACTTATATTCACTTTGAACCTGGTACAGTATTAAAATATAAACATCTGGTACAAATGGAGGTACAGATGACCACAATACACATCTGATCCAGTCAAAGCTAAATCAGCCACGAAGAACAATTCTTTTTCCTCGATCTCATCAAAACTGATGCTATTTTTAAAAAGTAATGTATTTTATTGACCTACTTTATGAACAGCTTTTCCTCAAAAAGCCTAAAATCTGAATTCTAATCATATACAGATCTGTTGCGCCCATGGTGTTTTTCAAATCTATGTCACTTTGATTTATCTGACTTTTATGATTATGAGTTCAAAAAGAGAAAGTTTTGCACAAATATAGAGAAATTCTCGGTCATCACAGCATTGGATAAAACGACAGAGTATCTGATGGGGTCAAAATAATCTGTATCAATTATCACTGGTTCATACTTCCATGGTGTAAGAGTACCGGTATGACTTAATTCAAAAAACAAAGTTATAGCAATCACTCATGGTGCAAGGGTCAGGGGTAAAAAAAAAACCAAAAAACAACAGAACACACATATAGCTAAGTAATATTGGCATGTAAGTACTGTAGTAAATGTATGCATGGTTTTGTCCTGTTGTTTTTTTTAATATCCCAATTGAGAATCTTTTGCTCATAAGCAGAGGTTATTCCTTGGACATGATGAAGCCTTGGCCAGGATGATCCCTCAGTCGCGGTTATTCCTTGGCCACGATGAACCCTTGGCCAGGGTGATCCCTCAGCCGAGGTGATTCCTTGGCCATGGCCCCTGTACTATGGTGATCCCTCAGCTAAAGTGATTCCTTGTCCATCATGAGCCCTTTGCTAAGATGATTCCTCTGCCGAGATGATTTCTTAGCCATGGTGATCCTTTTGCTAAGATGATTCCTAAACATTCCTTGGCCATGGTGATCCCTTTGCTTGGTTGATCCCTCAGCCAAGGTGATTCCTTGGGGCATGGTCCCTGTGTTAGGGTGATCCCTTAGGGGACTGTTGATCTCTCACTGAGGTGACCCCTATGCCATAGTGATCCCTTTTCTAGGTGTTCCCATAAGTCACGTTCGACTTGAAGTCACATTTTGAAGTCATGTTACACATACTTAATTATTCACATCATTTTCATTCATTACTGCAGGTTAGGGTGGAGTAGAGATCACTATCACTTGTTGCATGCTTGAACACCTATCTTGTTAAAATACATGGCCCTGTACATATTGTACATATTTGTAGTAACCCACATAGACTACATATACTATATCTGATTCAAAGTAAGTACAAAGCAAGATCACTTTACAGATGTGTAAAAAAAATTATCTTAAGTTTCATAAATCATCAAAGGAATTCATCTCCAATACAATTTGCGCACATTGTACAAAAGAATATTCATCGTTATGCTTAGAATATTTTGTGTAGCACTAGGTTAAATATGAAAATTCAAGAATTATCATCCTTAACTCTCCTATGGTCGTAGTCAATCTTCATGAGAGATGAAAGGTCAAAGCTGAAGTCATGGGGTTTTGTTGGTTAATCCTGAATAGCAAAGCCTGATAAAGGGGGATATTTGAAAAAGTAAAGTTGACATTCTGTGACATCAGAACGATTGACCTCACTATTTATTCTGAGAATCAATGTCTGATAATGTTTTAGATGGTAACACACAGAGAATAGTGCTTAAATCTCCCTCCCTCATTATCTTTACATAAACTATACCTATTTTTATAGTACATGTCGTTAATAGTGTCACTTACATTCCAGGTTGGCCACCATTTCGCATTCTATCATAGTCTCCGTAGCCATTCATTTCAAATCAGTCTTCAGGTATCTGGCATACCCTGCTAGTTTCAAAACCTGCAACAACAAAACTTTGAATTAATATGATACTAAAAGTCAAAATGCACACGTAAACACATGTACCTATATTCAAATGTTCTCATCACATGTACATGTACACTTCTTGAAATATATGTAAAATATACTGTTTTTTTTAACCAGCTGATTTAAAAGTTACCTGAATTGATTATTTATACATACATATATGTGGCACAGCAGTAAATGTGACCTATTATCAGGTAACCAGTTCATATACCAGCATGACTGGTCCCCTGACCTCAAAATGAGGTGACAAAATTTGAGGTACCTTATCATAAAGCTAGACATGAAAGACATAATTACTTTAAACTGATTTCTTTTATGAAACGAAATTTCAAGAAAGAAAAAACAAGCACAAATGGACTTGTAATGCTCACCTGATCAATATGAGCATTAGGAGTATAATCAGAGACATTCACTGGAAATGTCAAAATAATGAAACCAAATCCAAGTATACATAAAAATTACATAAAAAAAATCGATCTCCAAATGGAAACAAAATCAACAATACATCTTCATACATCATTCTAGATCACTCAAATGCATTCATTTTTCTCATTCTATGCAGCCCTTCTGAAGAAGAAATTTCTCAAAGGAGGGTACCCACCTGAACTTATTCACAGGAAAAAACATACAGGTATAGAGATGTTACCAACTTCTGAGGAAGGACAAATTTTAATGAATGCTCAGCACTAACAGCACTTGAGCAACGTTGCCGAGTGGTTAGCGTGTTCGACTTCAAATCAAAGGGTCTGTGGTTCAATTCCCACAGCGCCACTCCGCAGAGGTCTGTCCCTGTCTTTTGGATGAGACAGTAAAATCCGAGTTCTTGTGTCACAGTAGGTCTACGACAGGCAGTGCCGAGCACAGGCAAAATTTGTTGCCTTTCATCGGCACTAGGTGACTTCTCTATATGAGTGAAATATTCTTGAGTGGGACCTTAAACAACAATGCAACAACAACAGCACTTGAGCAATAAAGAATCCATAGCATGGTGACACCTACTGTGAGTGAGACCTCCTTCTTTATTGTCTCGTCAAATGGACAGTAAACTAAGGCTCAAACTGACAAACTCACAATCTGAATTTAAGACAATTAATGACTGAACTTCAACAGGACAAGAAGCTACAGGTACCCTTTAGGTGTTTTGCGCTCAGTGCACATAGTGTATAGTAAAATGAAGTAGTACAAAGGGATATTTGAGACTTGAAGTGTCTATGATACAAATGTACTTGGGAGTAATAAGGCTTTCAGCAAGAAAATCAATTGTCAATTCCAAAGTAGATGGGACCAGGTGTCTGGGAGGAGTTAGTGTCCCCTGTTTTAATACTACAACTGTCACATAAGCTACAGAGAAACCTATAAGGTTTAAGAAAAAAATAAAACATCTTTGAATGGTAATAATTCCTTATTTCCTGTAATGTAGTTCTATATGACCTGCTGAGCATTTACCTTGAAATAAATGTTTTACAGTAAGATGACATTTAAATGTAGTTCTCATTATTTATGCCCTGATTAAAATGTAAAGTTTAAATTACTCAATCATTTTAATTCATGTACAGTTCTACACCCTAAAACATCTTTCTATACATTTTTCATTACTGTTATGCAGTTACCGATGTGTAAACAAAAATCTCTGCAAAAATTCAGACAAGATCTATAATTCCTAAACAACTCCACATCCAAATAATCTTGCATGTGAATCAAGGTTAAAAAATTTAAATTAATTCATAAGATATTTAAAATAAATGAAAAGCATGCAAATTCCGACAGTTTTTGACACTCTGCTAATCAACTTGGAAGACAAAAAAGAGTGATTTATTATGAATTATAAAGGACAAAGACCTAAATCATAAATCAAAAACTATCCAATCAAAATCACACTTTTGATCATGTGATGAGTTTCTTGAAGTTCCATGAATGTATGCATGTATATGGCACTAGTGTATAACAACTGTATATTTAATGATGTATGTAAAGGGCTAAATGTTTTATCATAAAAAGAAAATATGAATTTCAATTCTCTTGATAAAAAGGAATGATAATTTTGTTGCTATGAAAAGAATGCACCTGTAATGTTCATACTTTGAATTCAAAACAGATTTACTTGAAGAAATATGATAGTTCTAAAATCAAGAAAATTCTAAAGATAAATTTGGACTCATTTTTCATCTTCACGGAATTAGACAATTGAAATATCACACTTGCACAGCATATAGTTAGTTAGAGGATATAGCTGATAAAATACAAAAAACATGCATGCAATATATAGGTATCGTCGTTTGAAAAAAATAAAAAATACAATATTACGGGTTGTATTCATTTCCCGCCATTTTAACAGACATGACCAATATCTATAAGTAGGGGGGATTAAGCGGACACAACATGTCCAACACAGACATTTAAATGTTGATTTGACCATTTTTAATGTGTAAATCACTTAATAATATCCATTTGTACACGATTCTGTTTGCTAAATGAGTCCAAGTGTACCTTTAAAATGAAATTAAGTTCTAGGAAATTATAAAATACAATAAAATTCAAAGAATTTTTACTGTCAAAAGCAGAGCAAAAAATAAATCACGAACAATCATTCAGGTCACGTGGAGGTTACGGCATGTTAAAATCACGTAACCGATTTTTCGTTCGTTCAGTTGAATACAAAGTTATCTTCACTAATCTTGGAAAGTTACAGGGAATAATACTATTTTTTGTAAAATGTGTTTGTGCAATACAAATGTCTTCATAGGACTGAAAAGTTACACATGGATAAAGTTTGTAAAAAGTTGGTCAACTTCAGAGTCAAGTTCAGAGGGTCAAAAATAGGTTCTCTATACCCATCTTATGCCATCACTTCAGTTACTTAGACAGCTGTTTTGTAAGTCCAAAATAGGAGTGTTTTGTGCCTCTTCAGGCTGGAATGTTAAGGGTTCAAACCTTGAATGAGACAACTCTTCCTTCAGAGAAAACAATAAAAACAAAGTTCCCATTTGCAACAGGTGTTGGAAATTTGATGATCCTTCACATTTTTGTGGTCAATAAGAAATAACTCAGGGTTCGCACCAGGATTTTAAATTTTTGAGCCAAAAAATTAGCCAAACTGAATTTGTTTGAGCCAAATCAATTTTCATCGAGCAAAGCAATGGTTAATCTGAAATAGTTTGGGAAGAGATGAGATTTTACCTGTATTTTATTAATATATTGCCCAAGGGTTATTTTTCCTCTGACTGTCACAAACAATTTGTGTAATCATTTTAGAAA
>JACSZP010034913.1:0-11295 GCA_016161895.1 Pinna nobilis
CCGATACCCTGTCAGTTTTTGTAAAACAGTCACATGGTAACCCTTACATCCTAGTCATAAATATTGAGTGGCACTCAACAGTCAATTTAGAACGAGGAACAAGAAAGTTTAGTTCAGAACAAATATATAACCACAAAAAAACGTCAGAATAAGAATACATCAGAATAGAAACAGATTTTTTTTTAATTTACTGGTTAGTATTAGAAGTATATTTCAGTAATCCAGACCATTCATATATCCGGAATTTGCGTATGAACAAAAGTGCAAAAATTAAATGTAATGAAGTTCTTTGGATATAAAAATTGTCGATGTTGGAATCATGGAGGACATCTATTGAACTAAAACATACGAAAGGTGCGTGACAGTTAGTTGCAATAATGGGAATCTGAACAATCACTGCATGTGACCCATCAATCAAACTGTCACAGCAAAATTGTTACTATTTACATTTATCTAATTATTTTTGGCATATAATCTATCGAGCAAACTTGACTCATCGAAATAATCTAATCTATGTAAAAAGACATACCATGTACCTACAATTTCTCTTGAATAATTTTCTACTAAGTCAAATGCATTAAGAGAAAACACACGACCACTGCAAAAAAAAGTTGTCGGGTTATTGCAAATTTATCTGTTTATGTCCGTTTTAGAATCTATGTATCCATTATATTGTGTAACTTGCTAATTATACAGATGAAGAGGGATATTTTCCCCTTGCCATACACCTAATCCCGTCCTTCTTTTACCGTTTACGATTATTACCAAATAAGACATATTTTCGATAACGAAGTAAAGGTTATACGACGGGTGCCGCGCGCGGAGCAGTAGTTGCTTACCCTTTCGGAGCACCTGCACTCTATTTTTAGTTTTAAGAGTAAATGTGGTTTTTATTGTTTGCAGTGTTGTTTTTGGCCACAGCTTTGTCTGTCGTTGATATATTTTTTTTTTTTTTTTTTGACTTTTGATTTTCTCTTGGTATCTTCTACTGTGCCCTTTTTATCTGCTTATTTTCTTTGATCTAGAACCTACAGCCAGATTCTACATGGTGTTTTGCAACTTCTACCACGGGAAAGTCGCCTGGGATCCGTGATAGCGGTTTAGCCTTTAGGTCATAAGGTCCGAGGCTCGAATCCACTCGCCAAAACTGCGCCTATCTTGAAGAATCCTTCGGTGGGAGAATAAAAGGCGAGGTATCGTGTAAGTAGTAGGAGACGCACGTTAAATAACCAATGGCTCCAAGTGTCGAGCAAATGCCGGCATTGGGTGACGTATTCTAAGTGATTATCGCCTTGATTATCAGCATAATTCAAAAATTGGTGTTTTTCTATTTTTTCGGACCTGTCACGATTAGAGCCAAGGATATACAATTGATTACATACCAACATTGTAACTTACAGAACGTTGCAAACGCACATAAATGATAAAAATCTTAGATCAATTTGTATTGTGTGTAACTAATATACAATAATCAATTTTTATGAGTTTGCCATTATGATTTATATTCCAAGGAGGGTAATTTTGTAATCCACAGAGGGAGGGTGAATCATCGTCTTGACCTCATCGATGTAAATGATAGTTCCGTCATGTATCATAATTAACAGATTCATTTGAATTATACAGTAGGAAGTCAAAACAAGGAGAGATATTACTTTTACTGAAAAGTTGCCGCCATGCACATCTATTTCGTATTTCCCATTGGTGTAGAATGTTTTGAATAATATTGCAAATTTTCTACCACAGCGTCTTGTTACACTTCCTATTGACCGAGATTAATATCACACAAAAATGTTAATGGAAATAAGTACTCTTCCTAACCAATGTCAATAGATTTCAATACTGCATCGAATTTGAATAAGCAGGGATATTTCGAAAAAAGTTGAACCATATATTGGGTGTCTCGTATCGACCCTAAATACTTACAAGACTCAATCCAATTAGGAATATTTTATCAAATGCGCGTAAAGGAGTTGAATACGTGTAAATAAGTCACTTGTTCTCTACGAGGGGAAACTGAAAACGAGGATCTGAAAGAATTATGCTTAGATTTAGCGGTCTTAAAATAGGCAATTTAATCATATAATCCCACTGAAAATATACAGATATGAAGTACTTCTAAATATATCTAAATATTCCGTCAGACTCAATGACAATTTTTTTAATTCAAAGATGAACATTGAAATATGCGCTTCTGGTATAAATATCAGCAAAAATCATCGGTTCATAAGTCAATGAAAAAAATCTTGTTAAAAGATTAAACCGTACATCTAAAATGAGTTATGATGAAAAAATCAGAGTTACAAGTATCTGTTTCTATCCTTATAATAAATAAATGAGTAACAGCCTATATAACATTTAGTTAATCAAATTTTTCGTGTAAGTTGTTGCTGCTGGATTGTTGCTCAACATCCTATTCCAAATCTTTCATTTTATGGAGACGTTTATCGTTAAAGTATACGAACCACAGGGAAAAATACTTGGTGATAATAAGAGGTCTTTACATCAACATTAAATACTTTTAGAACCAAGAATAGCACACTTATGTGTTTTTCCGTCGTATTTAAAAAAACGGTTTTGAAATGTGCTTGCGGATGAAGGCTTATCAATTACCCACATATAATCTTTTCTTCATTTTGCTCTTTATTAATCATATAATCATGCACAGCATCACTATAGTTACAGAAGACTCACTAGGGACTAGATCAATGATTGGTCTTGGTATCTCATGCATAGATCTAGATTAGTATATGTGATTCATCAGAGACGACTTCTTAATCAACAACAATTCCAAGAATAGAGAGATGTTTACTGTAATAAATATACCACATTTCCGTTTTATGTGACTAGTATTGAAGGTGTTGTTGTTCTTGTTGTTATCCTGATGACTTTTGAAGATTTTCCCCACGTGAGAATTATTCCTTAATATAGGTACGTCAGCTATTATCTTAGTAACTTTACAAGTGTATATAAATGAATATACATAGTTTGAGAGAACCGTGTGTGTACAAATAGAGTAGTTTTAACAAATTTAACTGTTTAAGCTCTTTTGTACTAAGCAATCGTGGCCATTTTGACATTGATGCTAAACATAATTATGAAAGGGGCAAAAACCTGCTTACTAGAAGTTTAGCTTAAATTGGTCTAGTGGTTTATGGGGGACTACACGACTGGATTTCACTTTCAAAGAGAATCAATGATCGACCGTGCTAGCTATATATGTGACATCATAGGCAACGCTATGACAAAATGTATTTAGTTTTCAGATCAATACTTTTTCAAGGACTCGATGTCTTCTTTTGCTGCATTGCTTGTTTTCTAAGATAAGTCAATCGCTCTATTTATCATAAAGAAGAAATATTAATCTTTATCTACCGCAATAATCTACTAAAAGGGGACAATGAGACCAACTTATACTTCTAACGTCTAGCTTCAATAGATCCAATATGTCACTTCTAATCTTAGCAAATGCCATGAACATTTGAAAATTTATTTCAACAATGAAAATCGTTAAAAAAAATAAATCTGAAACATGTTATTTTCAAAAATCGAGATCACTCGAAATAGACAATAAATACACTTTACTGCAATAAAATGATGCAAATGAGTTACAAAAAAAACTGAGAATTGATTACACACCATGTTCTTTTGGGATCTACCAATTCGGAGAGGTGAAAACACTTTAAAAGCAATTCTCTATGATAAAAATTTATGAGAATTGGCATTCCAGTTGGTTGTGATAATAACAAAAACAAAAAATGATAACATTGCTGTAAAGAGGCGCTTATCAGAGAATCGTCAATAACATAGAAAGGAAATGCGAAGAGAAGTATAAACGAAAAAAACATAAGTCTGTGTATTGCAAAGAAAATGAGTGCAAGTCATATCAGTTTTATGCTTATAACACAGCATTAACATATCAGACACATGGTAGAAATATATCCACTTCACAAACTTCCAAATGCTAAATGAACAAACGATAACTTATGTGGAAATCATTAGCATTTTAATTTTGGCTGATAAATATAAGAGTAAATATTTTGTAAATGCCAATTTTGTAGGAGTAGCAACGCTTGAGAGATGTAAACCTGACTTGATGGATATCTTGTGTGGTGCTGAAACAAGAGAAATCAATTAAAAACAGTTGCTGCTGATGGAAAATGGCAAATAAAAGAGGACCATGATGTATGAGGTGCGAAAAGTTCAACAGAGAAAAGTAAACAAACAGATTCCTGATATTGTCGAATCACAATTCGTCATTTGGAATACAGTTAATCTCAAGAGGAAAGCCAACATATCACTCGACAAGCATTTTAACTGAAATCATGTTTCAATTTTGAAACACAAAAGTATGTGTATAAGTATCCAGCAAAAATTGACAGCAAACATTTAGGTTGGAGCCAAACCTTGGAACATTACAAAATGTGCTTGACAATCACAACTCAAAAAATCTTCAACCTCATTTCACTGGGATAACAATTAATATGTCACATACCAATGCTAGGTATATTCAAGATCTCCGACAAGTGGAAGCCAGATATACATGCATGTGCAGGTCAAAATCTATACCACTGGTTCCTTGATACCAGGAGTACCATTTGGTCTCGCTCTGAAATCTTTGACTCATATTTAGATGTCACTGAATACCAGTAAAACCCCATGCGCGGATCTAGAGGGGGACGGGGGAGCGAACCCACCCCAACCCCTGGAATTGGCAAAATATATATCAATAATGCCAATTATGCTTAAATTACCACTTTGGTGGTAAAAAGTAAGAAAACAAACCAAATACAAAAGAAACAAACCAAAATTTGGTTTTTTTCTGTTTTACAAATTGAATCCCCCCCCCCTGGAAAATATCGACCGCCCTTGAAAAAATTCTGGTTCCGCGCATGAAAGGCTTACAATAATTTCTGAAATGCTCGGCCTTAAAGGCTTTTTAGTAGGGAAGGGGATCTTTATCATACCATTCCTACTAAAAAATGAAAATCGGTCATTAAGATCCCATCTAAACATGAAGCAAACATTCACTAAGAAGATAAAAAAAAACATGACCTAATGAAAAAACCAGGAAAATCAAAAAGATTATTCTCAAAGATAAACATTATCTGAAAATTAATTACCGACAGGTTTCATTACTGAACTTTGATCTCATCACAAACTTATTTAATGACATACATTTCATAAATGCACAAGAGTATATCTTTTAGTACAAAGAAACAGTATATAACATTCCTTTACAGTTGCTGTTTTTGTTGTTTTACATCTTACTCCAGAATCTTTCACCCTGATACAAGCATAACCAAATGCCAATGAAAGGCTGTATTTCTGGGCTATGCTCGGCTATTTGAGCCATTGCACGATGAGAAATCGGCACTTTGCAAACACGCAATGTGAAACGGTTTTTTTTTCTTTCACCGTCTCTTTTCAATGACAGAAAAAAACATCCGCCATCTGCTAAGACTAGAATCATGGAACTCTTTGTTCAAAGGCAAATGCTCTGCCACTAAGCCACATACGGTTTTCCAAAACTTTGCATTAAGGAATAACATGGCGTCACTACCATATACCAAACAGAACTGTGATCAATAGTCTAAGACAATGTAAACTCTGCTCGTGATGAACAAGGCAGATCTCTAGATATCGGATGAGGGAAAATGCCATTCCGATTGTGAGTGATGAAGATAATGTTGTCTTTAAAAAACAATAGTCAAGTGATGAATTGGAGTCCCCAAGAAAAAAAGATCCGGCGTGTTGATAAATCAATAGAAAGTAATTCTAACCGTGTATGTAAATATATAAATGGACCTGGAAAAACATACAAATGCTTATATATTTACAATGCAAATCCAAGTAGGAAGTACATAAATATCTCATACATATTTTTGTGCGTCCTTTTAAAAAAAGTAGAAAAGAAATTGCTTTCATTAAAATTGAAGTTTGAAAAGACGGCGTGATTCAACATGAATTATAGCTATCTCGGTGTAATCCCGAACATGGGCACACTGAAACAACATGATACAGAGAAAATCTAGAATCTGCCGAACTAAAGAGTCCTGTAACAATATATTGGAACATTCAGTGGAAAGTAAGTAACAAGTGAAATATAGGCTCGCAGTATTTAAATACTTGAGAATATTTTCAAATAACGATTACCCTTTGAGTCAAATGGATTCTCCACACAAGTTTTTCCCCTTAAATGAATTTTGTTTCTTACTTTTTAGCCACTAATGTTGCTAGAACATGGTAAATTACTTGCATTTGGTCATCACAACGGACCGAATTTGTGATATTTAATATCACAGCTGAACTGAATTCTACTTGGTAAGTTTACAGTAAAGACAAATTTTATAGCTTGGAAAAACAGTAATTGCAATCTATTATTTATTTATGTAAACATAGCGCCAGCTCCCAATTAAATACTTTTATCATTAGCCTGTTAACAAAACCATGTAAAATAATGCATGGCGTGTGTGATGCATTTAAAGTGTAAGATAATTCAACAAACTAAAACAATGGTTTGAATCTTTTATGAATTATCGATGGCTATAGCAATTCGAGGAAAAGGTCATCAGTATTTTCGTGGCAAACATATCATAAGCAATACAACAATCGTTTAGAATTTGCTGATTTGTAAGTATTTAAATCAACAGACAAAAGAGTAAATCGATCAAACTCTAAAACAATTGATTATACAGAGTTTCTCAATTATATTTTCAAATATTTAATGAAATGAAGAAGAATCGAAGGGCATTCCAAATGTGATTACTATAGAGTACAAGGTGGATGTTGAAACATTTCCGCTTGAAAACAATTGCAAGTCCTGAACGGAATGGGACCAAGTGCCAGGATGGAGTCATTGTCCCCAGCTGACACCTATTCTAATTCAAATTAGTATTCATAAGTTGGTTAAATGATTATAATGATTGCTTTATGAGCTTATGTTATTCTGCTTATAGTTGCTTGAGCAATGTGCAATGTACAAGCAAGTTAAACTTCATTTAAACATGAGACAATGTGGTCTGTTTGTTTGTTACTGGTATATTATTCCACTTTCTAATTCATTTTATTTACATCAAGGTGGCACCGATCTAGGATAATGAACATATCTTAAAGAAGTAAAATTCTTAATCTCAAAATAAAATAGGAGAAGTACCAAGGGGTGCAGGAAAATCCTAGTCCTCATAAATATGCCAAGTTAGAATTGGTCTAAACGTGGATAACAACTGCAAACCCTGAAGGGGTGAGAATAGGTATCCGGGAGGAGTCAGTGTCCCCTGTGGACCAGTCATACCCCTCGCAAACTTAATGTAGACAAACTATAAATCATTAATTGTAATTAGTATGTCATGATTATCAAGGAGACATACACCTTTCAATTAAATGATGCTGAAGTAAAGCATGGCTGCCACAAACAAGTTTCCGTGAATTCAGATCCTGACTCACACAAATAACAGTTTTGTGGTCCTTGGTACACATCAGAACAAAAAAAGAAAATAATTTGCTGCCTTGCAACGATTATATCAACACAAAAGAAAAGATAAATAGTAATTGGGCATGCATTTTTTATTGAAAATATAACAAAAACATCACTTTTTAAACAAACAAACCATTAGGAAAACTATATAACAAACTATCCAAATTTATACATAATACTCAATTTACAAACATGTTTCTTTTGCTTCCTTTCACAAGGTGAGTATAATACATAAGGTACTCATTATAACACCAAAGTATATGCAATTGTGCATCAAGTCCATATCCTTGTATAATGACTCCTTGACATATGCATCAGAAAGTGGGATTTTCAAGAACCGCAGGTTCCATGTACTGAATATTCATTGTCATCATCTGCACATAGCATACAGCATTTGACCTTTTAGTACTTTTATTATCCTGTGGATAAGGACTTTCCAGAACTATATGAAAATTGCAATACCCATAACAGTATTTATTTCTGCAAGCATATAGTATTTTGGCATCTGTAGCAAATTTATCATCTCATGGACAGTTTCCAAGATTCCAGGAATATTGTTATGATCATATAGATCATTTACTGTCCATGGCAAAGCATATTGGCTTCATCACCATGTGGTTTACAGTATCATATTTGAATGTTAAGTCAATCAACATTTATTGCACATAGCATGCAGCATTTTGACTTCTATAGCATACATTGTTGAGTCCATATCAACATTTATCGCACATAGTAAACAGCATTTTGACTTCATTGCCATATGTTGTTAAGTCCATATCATCATTTATCACACATAGCATGCAGCAGTTTGACTTCTTTAGCGTGTGTTAAGTCCATATCAACATTTATTAACATAGCATACAGTATTTTTACTTGTTTAGCATACTTTGTTTAGTCCATATCATCATTTATCGCACATACCATACAGCATTTTGACTTCTTTAGCATAGGTTGTTAAGTGTGTATCATCATTTATCGCACATACCATACAGCATTTTGACTTCTTTAGCGTATGTGGTACCCTCTGGACATGGCGTTTCAAGGATCATGGGAATGTTGTTGAGTCTGGGATCATTCATCAGTTTCCGAAATCCAATCTTTCCAATACTTCCTTTGCCAATGTTTTCATGTCTATCCAAATGGCATCCAAGTTTCCCTGAAAAAAAAATGATTGATGTTTTATTCCGAGCCATTTCACACAAAAGACTTAAACAATAGCTTATCAAAGAATTACTTCTAGAAGCAAAACATATATGAATAGCAGTCGTTTCTAATGTCTAGAAATAGAAAATTTGACAACATTCAGATAAACAACTGACTACAGGTAAAATTACTTCAAATACATAGACGAGCAAAACCCAGGAATGTATATGTAACTAAAGACCTTTTTTTTTTTTTTGATATTTCATGTGTAACTTTTTGACAATGAGATTTAAACAAAGGTGTTTCACCCTGGGGGTATTATACATCCTAAAACTCCACTCAATTTTGGTTCATAAAGGCATTTTCATTCACAACATCAATATGATCTAAGGCCTTTGAATTATACTTTCCAGATAGAACTTGATAATAAGATGATTTAATCTGTTCACTATATAGATAATCTTAATCCATATGCAAAATACTTATCTTACGGAGTTCATAGAATAAAGCAAACAATTGGATGTTTATGAAATTCTCATGTCTATAAAAGGCATGATCAAACAGAAATTGCTTTACTATCAATATCAAGGTCAAGAAGTAAATAAATCAGGCTGAGTAGAAAACATGTGGCACATGATATCCCTTAAGGTGTTTTGAGGATTGAAAGATTGACCATAGGTAAAGTTTCGGAAATGGAAAAACATGAAGAACACAGACGGACAGAAAAAAAGACGTAAATTCTTCAATTATAGGAGATAAGGGGGGAAATGATACAGCACTAAAATTAGGAATAGAATTATAGTAATTAAGCCTGTCCTAGTTTTGAGGGTGTCGCATGCTAGTGATGAGATACTGATGTATACAGTGATATAGAACCTGGAGCCATCATGCAAATTACAAGTGACACAGAGGCACTTGGTTAATTGTATTCTGCTTCTGTGATGTAAATCAGAGGTGACATCTAGTGTCAACAAGTGAAAACAAAATAGAAAAGTGTCAACTTGTCAATTAATGGTGTAAATTGGTATCCTGAGTCAAGGGCAAGCTTGTACACAGACAGCAACATGATCTGATCAATGATTGCGTGGAGCATGATGCTCCTCTGTATAATCATAAAGAAATTACATGACCTGGGGTCAATAGGTCAACTGGTCAGTCTGGAAACAATCCCTTGATCTGAGTGTCATTTCAATGAAATATTTGATCAAACACATGAACTTGGATCAATTGCTGGACAATAGCTTGATATTAGGATCATTTAAATGGGAATCAGAAATATACTCTGACCAAGTGTACTGACTCATGTTATATGATTGTGGTAAAATGTAATATATTAGTACATGATGTAGTATGTCTGATTTACCTTATGCCATATAAGACAATCATTTAGCCGTACAGTGGCCACCAGTTTTTATTGGTTGAGGAGAGAGCCTTGTTACAAATGTACTTGGAAAGAGACATCCAGCCATCCACAAGTAAACTGGCAAACTTTCTCACAAAATCAACTTTGGTTCTAGCGAAGCTACTAGAACCCACACTGCAAGAGGTTGAGAGACTAAGTGGTATAAAGGGCATTGCTCTAACCATCAAGGAGGCCTCATTTAGACAATTAAAATAACAAAGAGATATGTAATACCCTGATATCAAATATAAAGTTAATCAATTAATGAATGGAGAAGTATTGATCATTTTTCTTTCGAAGTCTACTTTTGGCTGTTAAATAAGCCTCAAAGCAACTATGACCTTGAAGCAAAGTCATGGCACAATGTTATTATTGTTGGGTAGTCAAACTTGTAAATATTGAAGAGTTTGATAAAGTACACTGAATACATAGGGCAGACCTGATTGAAGGATTTCCAACAAGGAAGGAGAGATCTAGATAACCAACTGAAAAATAAACCTTTATGGTCCAATCTAAGGAAATCAAAGTCTATCGCACCTAATATTAAGATAAAAAAAAATTTGAAGAAATTTGAAATGTAGATAACCTGAACATTTTACACTCTGTCATTAAGAAATCTCTTTGAAAAGCATTTTTTCTTGAATAATAAATATATAAGTTATAAATGGCTTAGAACTACAACAAAAATTCAAGTTCTCCAGTATCATATTGATTTGTCACGGAAACATTCTGAAGTACTGCCAAACAGAGAGCCGGGTTTGTAGCTGATCGGAAATTAGTTTGTGAAGTACAGTAGAGTAATTACATCTGCCTGTATTGATCTGAGTAGAACAAACAACATTATGTAGGAACTAATATTTTCAAACTTGTGTCACTTGGGAAAAATTCCTAATGCATATGGCTGTCAGAGCTTCCTGATCCATTATAAGGTAGAAGCAATCCCCAGAGACTATCTACATTAAACTACGCCTATGGTGATATTTGGTTTGGTTTTAGCATCTCATGTGTGTAGGCTAGCTGGGTGTAAAAAAATGGAGGAAAACTCTAATCCTTAATTATTGTAATAAGATCTTATTCACAATGGTAAGTCCATTTGTAGAATAAGCTTCCAGCTTTCTAAAATTGTGATTGACAGGTTTATGAGGTCTAATAATGAAACTACATGCCTCCCTCCTCGCTCCCCTCCCCCAACAGAGGTATTATTCTAAAATATCAACACACTAAGTACATAGATTCATATTCATGAAATGCTAAACATAACACAGTGAATAAACAT
>JACSZP010034918.1:0-10469 GCA_016161895.1 Pinna nobilis
AAACGGCGTTCTTCCGAATGAATTGACGGTGTAGTATATTTTGAAAACCGGACATTAGTTTAATGAGAGATGGATAGGGAGAGGAGTGTATCTATCCTTTGTCATCCACTCCTAGAGTTTTTGAACTTTTAAGCATTGTTGAATAAATATATGAATATGCATATTCTGAAAATACGCTCCCTTTTATATGATTTATACTCAACAATTTTGAAAATTTTCTGTGGTTGGAGATTTGGTAAGTTTCGGAAATTCTCTCAGGAGAGGGTACTTTTTTTGTGACCTTCCACAGGTTTTGGAGCCAGAACATTGAAGTTTTGTAGCCCGGTTGAAGATAATTTCTTACATTCGATGCTTAGAATCTTAAGAGTTTGTTACATGTTTAATTATGATTTTAAACTTCATAGACATTATCCCCCCTAAGAAAACATTCATTCCAGCAACCGTTCCATCTGAGTCTTTTTCCCATTTTTTCTAAATATTTTGTCACATTCTTTGGATTAGCCTTGTAATTATGCTATTAACATTCTGTCAAATAAATTGAATTAACAAGCGCTGAAAGATCATTTTATGCTGTTTTTTACTCAATTCTGAGTTAATTTCAAAACATATTTTCTTTTTCGAGGAAAAAACTGATCGACATACCATAAAAAGAAACGGAATGACTATAACAAATAAAGGAAAGGTAAGGCATAGCCTTGGATTCTTTTTATGAAGATTGCTTTACCAATTAGTTTAGGGTGGTTAGGTTAATGTGGTGTCTTGGGAGGCATTTGTTTAATCGGGTTAAACCGACCTGAGTATGTAGGCTAAATGGAATGTTTGTCGTATTTCAAATGACATTTGTCAAGAGAAGTATCAATAGCAGTTGTTTTGGGTTTTACATTTCGTCATTCTTGTATATGACAAGCTTATCTAACAAGACTAAAACTAAAAAGAGTCATGCCTAGCATTTCTGAATAGATCTTATACAATCATACTACGATGAAATTTATCAACAAAATATCTAATACTTATTTCGAAATATACCCGTTTCTTATAACCGGCATTCATGTTGGATCGACCAATTTTAATTACTGACATTGAATCACCTGTGCTGGGCACCATAAAACTTCAAAATGTACTTGAGTCTGAGAATCTAGTCTCTCGGCCAATCAGAATATAATTCAGGATGAGCTGCGTTTGAGAAGCTTTTCAGACTTAAGTAAATTAAAAAGTTTTATGGTGCCCAGCCGTGGACTCAGATTAATCGAGTATTCCATCCAATTGTTTGAATGGCTCAAACAAAATAAGGGAATGACTCCTGTTTAATACATTCAAATTCTAATACGCCAATGATAACATGGGGAAACACCTGAATGTCACTTATCTTTAACATAAGGTATTCTCATTAGCGAGGTTATACTGTTCTGAACACTAGTTCGCTAATATTGGCTTTAGAATGTCTTACTCCTGCATCAAACAGCTAAAACAAACCAGAGTTAAAACAATCCTGTTTGTTCGTTTTGTTTTTGCTTTACGTCACCCTCCAAAATTTATCAGTCAAATGGTGGTGCTTTTTAAGTTTTCATAGGCGGAGGAGAGAAACCGATTACTAATGTACCCTTGGAGATTCCACCATCTTTCCGCAAGTAAACCGGAAATTTTCTTACATAATTAGCTTAGGTTCAAGCGGAGTCAATCAATTCTCACCACAAGCATTTACACGTATTAAATGTTTCCAATTCTAGCCATTGTTGTTCCATTGTTTAATGAATCTCGTTGATATGTACTATTTGTCAAGGAAAACAGATAATCAAAGAAAATTCAAGTTTCAAATTAGGTACATATATGGTACATGTATATTCTTGGATCGCTCGGATATAAGAATAATTAATTGGTATCAATTCACAATAGAGCTGACTAGTTATGGTTGTTTTTGCGAACATCTGAAACCGCCTGATCTGTCTTGAACAATGTTAAAATTGGTTGTAGTTTTATCTAACTAGGACTTATACTAACATAGTGCATGGATTAGAACGATTAAGCCTCGACCATGCTTTGAATGGATTCATCAGCTTGCCACGCCAATCCATGGCAGGAGGACTCGACTTAAACTATCTACGAAAGAAAACGTGATTGAAATTTATGCCTTCGGTTCGAATCCTAGATTCACCGACGGCCTGTTTAAGGAAACCGTTCAAGGGAAGGGACAAAAGGGGTCACATATGACAGGTGGTCTCTTAATTCAGGTGGCCTATATAGGAAAAACTCACTGTGGGAACCATTCATTTAAAGTATTTTAGCAATGGGCTTTTTGTCCAGTATTTTGTTATTCATTTAGGTCAAATAAGATTGATTTAATTCAGTGGGTCGCTAAGGCAGGGTGGACTGTAGTTGCTCATCATGTGAAAAAAAAGTATTTAACGATGAAGCGGTGGTAGCTGTCAGTGTATGTTTCCATTTTCCGCTGTATCGAGATTATGGTTACGTGCGACTTTGTTGATATGGATAATTTCATAGTAGGAATTGTGTGTTACGCATTTTTAACTTGAGCACAGCTTCATGGACATTTAACTAAAATGTCGTGTAACACGCGGCTCGTTATGATTTTGCGTCTCGTCTGAGCACGATCTCATAATCTGCTTTGTAACTCTACTTGTTTTGTGGTCGGTTAATTAAGTAATAGGTGCAATGACCTTTATAAACATTACACGTGGAAAGAAAAACGACGGTATGTCTACAGATTTCTTGTAACATAACAAATTCTCGTTTTGTAAGTTCATTTGTAATTATGCTCCTGTTAGGAAAAACCACTAGATCTCCATCGGAACGTGGATTAAATGAACCGACATGGAATTGCCATTAGTCTAAAACTTGGAATGGATAATTCAATATATTTGTCTTTCATCGTTGATTGGCTCACTTCCCTTTCGACAACTGATGGGTTGATTATGGTTAACATCAACACGAGCGCCTGGCGCTTACAGTTACTTGTTTTTGAGTCGATCTTTTTTTTTCTTTTTCTTAACGATGTGCGATGTCACTCTGCATTAAAGAGTTTTAGGTTTCACTGATGATAGATCCGTTTCGGTGACAATCGGCCGAGAAAATAAAACCAATGCTAAGAGCCCGATATTTAGATTGAAATCATCATAATATAAGGCTTTATATATTGAATAAAGTAAGGAAAGACACTGCTATTTTATGCTCCTTGGAATGACGATAAAAGGAAATCAAATATATTATAAACTACATGTATTGATAGACATTAGTCAAGCAAGCACAGTTTGAGACACTTATAAACTATTTTTCGCATCACAAAACACATTAATAGATCATTACGGTTTCTGAATATTAATTATTTTTTCGTGTCTTAAGACCATGCTCAAAGCTTTCGTACATTAAAAAAAATGCCGTTCCATATAAGGTCAGGACCCGTAGTCGCCATATACGTTCCATAAAAGATGACCATATAAGTCACCAAAACATCTCAAGCTTAAACTCCGTACTCAGCTAAACTGAACTTTAATTTTGAGATAATCATGTACATTGAGCGTTAAATGTATTTCAGCATATGTATTTATAATTAATAATATTTGGAATGTTTTGTGTTTCTCTTTAGAAACTAGTTATTAATAGACTTAATGTCTGGTCAACTAAAAGTGAATGTCATAAGAGTCTAATGGCATTTGCAATCAACAATCTATTAGAGGAATCATGTATTAACATGATAGCTAAGTTGTATCATTGATACATATATCAAAGAAATACGGAAAGACGAATGATACTCTCCATTGACATTCCAGGTCTTAGCTGAACTCTTAAAGCGATCTTCTAATCATGAAGCTGTAGACAATGTTTCTTTCAAGATTTCATTAGCGTAATTCTATAAAATCGTATTCAATTGATATAAGAGCTGGATGTGTTCACGTTATCGACAGAATATAAAGTATATGTATTAACCGATTCCAGACTAGAATGAGAGATACTCATCAAAATCTAGAAAATATCCAACTGCTAGCTACAGAGTGCATGTCAGTGACATAACTTTTTTTTCTTGCTTTCTAAAGTTCCACTAGATAATAATCACTTATATTGAGATGCCCCCATATGCTCTTCACTTATGGTTACAGAGCAGTAAGGGTTCTTTTATTTGCCGACACCTACTCTGACCCGAAAGACGGGAAAAGCTCTCCACTTCCGCTGAGCGGATTTGAAGATTTGAATACTAGTACACCGCCTGAAGGCCAACACGCTAACCACATGGCGACGGCAAGTGTCCATTTTTTTATTTAGTGCTGATCGTTTAAAGATAAAATGTTAAAAGAAAGAATAAAACATGTATAAGCAAATAGAAGAAATTTACGAAATATATAAAATTCTTACTGACTCAATACACGTCTCAAATTTATGGTTAGTGTCTTGTCTGCTGTTTCCCGATCATTTCATTTTAATCTTTATTTAATCAAATATTGCAATTGTCGAGTTTACAAAGCATTAACTGGGTTTCTATATTGCAATTAACCGCAGACCTCCGCGGGTGCTGAAGTTATATTTGTCTAGCTTGTATTTAGTATTATGCTTTGTCGGAAATATTTGAATAGGACATATTTTCATTTCAATGTTTTGATTCGATTTTGATATTTGATGCAATGATAAATGTTCAGAAGCAAGCTTTTAGAAGGATAAAATTTCCCCCGGGATTTACTTAAATTGTCAACTTTACACTATTAAAATTATAACACCTCTTTCATGTTCTGTCTGGTATGCAACTAAGAGTTATATGTAAATCCTTTTTATTGTACCAAGTCTTAGCAGAACTCGTCTATCATACAGGGAGAAATCCAGAAGGATCACATATTTGTACGTACATATGGGAAAAATATCGCAAAGGACGTTCTTTACTGGGATCAAAATAGTCGAACTAACCCACTAAAGGAATAGCTTTATTCGAAAGGTACAGTCTTCTGTGATGTTTAATCATTACTGAGTATGGCAGTCTAAATTGATAGGTACTTTCGTACGATAGTCAGTCTTTTGGAGAATTTCTATTACTCACTATTCATGATTCATATACATGTAATTTTGTCTATAAACCCGTGTGGGGAAAGATTAAATTTTGTAATTGTCGACAATCTCATAATCACTTTGGTGGAATGTTCATATAATTGATATTATCCATAGCCTCATTTTCACTCTGTTGCTGATCTGAAAGGTCCTTGGAAATGATGTACAAACATGATCACATTTAGATCTAGCGCTACACGTGCTGTTGGTTTTTGCTAAGCCAGCACCTTTGATCTCATGTACCCCCCCCCCTTTTTTTCGATTTCTTACCTACGTCGACGATACAATGTATTTCTGATTGTACTAGACAAACTCATCATTAACCATATCTTTTCGACAAAAAAAGGAATAATAAAAAAAAAAACTAAAAATATTCAGTTTGTATGTTCGGAAGTGAGTCGTGTTCACAATTTAGATCTTGAAAAGTTAGAGAATGACATTTATCATAAAGTGACACTTTTATTTTTGTGAAAAACTGTCTTCGGAAATCACTTTGTCAGGACCTTCCCGGGGTAAGTCAGAGTTTCGAATGGAACTTTAGTGATATAACAATTTTGGTACTTACTTAGGACATAATTACTGAAAATATAATGGTCTTAAGGGGAAAATAGCATTTCATTACTCGTACGTTTCCTCTAATTCTCACAAAGGAAACAAAGCGGGATATTTATCGTCGATCAGTAAGTGATGTTGACTATTAAATGTCAAAAGAAAAATGTCCATGTGAAAATTGTGACATATTAAGTGATTTTGTTGGAAAATAAACTAATCGTTCGCTTTAAAAATATTTGATTTGCCTCCTTACTGTGTATTTTCGTCCTGAAACTTGTAATCAATTTTACGTCAGTGTAATGACCTTGTTTTTTATTACAATGTGTCAATGACTGAAATGTTGAACTGCTTGTACGATTGTGGTAGTCGAATTCTTTTTTCTACCAATTTTTGAAGAGAATTCGTTTCTCAATTACTTCATGGTTAGTTGGTTATATTGTTGTTTAACGTCCCACTCAAGAATATTTCGTTCATATGGAGACATCACCGTGTGCCCGTGAAGTGCGACAAATTTTGTCTAGGTCAGGCACTTATGACCGTAGAGCAGGGAGGTTTCTTTAACGTACCGAACCTACTGTGACACGGGATCTTGGTTAATACTTTCTCATCCGAAAGATAGGGATGACCAATTGTACCGAGGCTTGGGTTCGAACCTAGGACCTCTCGATTCGAAGTCTAAGAAGCTAACTACTCGGCAATGGCGGCCCTCTGAATTTATTATGGATGTTACCGGTCAGTAAGGGAAGAAGATTACTCCTCAATGGCAACTGAGACCACTTCTGAGTTTTCAGAGGAACACGTTTGCCCCTATCTAAGGATTTTTATAGTTTGTGTCCCCTGACTCTACTTGTGATTGATATCTCAAATTGGTATCTGTGATTTTTAGACTAGTATTCATTTACCAGCGAGCGTCTATTATAGGATAGACCCAAATGCAATGACATGACCCGGATTGGAATCAGAACTTAAAATTTGTAGGTCTAGATCCTTGGCTGTGGAGTTCCTTGTACCATCTTCCTTGTCTCATTTGTTTCGATTCATGAAAAGAAAATATTTTATGATGTTGATTTTATTATTATAATAATTTTAACAGCTGACAACAAATAGGTTGGTTTGGAAGGTACTGGGGAAAAAAAGGATATTACTCCTTTTTATCCATTTTTACATCATCCAAAGTTATTGTTGCATAAATTATGATGGAATCCAACGCTTTTTTATTCACGTCAAGTTGAACATTTATGATGATTTTATTTGAATTCATTTCCTTATAACGGAAAATAAGATACTATGCATTATATCAGAATGTTCACGACCATCGATAGAGAGGAAGCAACCCCGGATGGTTCAGTCACTTTCATTATGACGCATACGAAGATTTAAGTTAAATATTGTCAATGATGCAAAATCTTTTAGCATCACTCTTATTCTTTCTGTGGTTTAGGGATATTTGTGTAATAACCGATTTTCTACAACTCATTTACAATTACTATCATCTTTTCTTCGGTTATCTTTCATAAATCTGCGCCTCCTTCGCCCGACGTTTAAACTGACGTCATTGGGATTCTCTGAGACGTAGTCCATCCTATCTTGCGCTCCTATGTATAATTAAGTTGTTTGTATGAAGGTTTCATTCAAAATATGGAGTTCTGCTGTTCTTTGCACCTAGATAAATACCATCACCTTCAACAGTCACAAATCTCATTAAATCGACTACAGATATTTCGGATTGTTCAAACCGTTGCACTGTAGCGCATACACAGCGATAGTGCCTGTTTATTCCTCGTGATCAATGGTTTTAGCGCATTATCAATATTCTGTTTGCTGGTTGGTTTTATCGTTGTATAAGCCGCGGCTTTTACATCGATATACAAGAACTTCCACGTCTACTTCCCTTTTATGCTAATAATTTTGAGCCTCCTCAGTCTGACTTCTGAAGAGTGCGTCATTGGGATTTTCGTCACATTCCCTGTCATTGTTTGGAGGAAGAATTTGGTTGTATCTGAAAAGAAAGGAAATACATGCACTTGTTGAAGATTAGTCAGAAAAAGTATTTTAGACTGACGACACAATACCCCCGACTGTTTCGGCAGTCGACCCACGCAGGACTTTTTGCCAAAAGCTTGACATTTCAAAGTAATGTGCTTTCCTCCCATTTTTGCTAGACGATCGCTTATCATGTTGCGTTCGTTTATTTTATTTTATTTGGGTCAATAAAGCTACTTACTCCAACTCGAAAGAAATTAAACTGAATCAAAAAGGCATTACGTTTGTGATGATTTAACTATGGACCTGCTGTTGATATACGTTTTCAAGTCGACAAAACCAGTTTTTTATTTACGTAAAAAAGTGGCTAGCTACCATCGATTTACTCATATTTGATACCTAGATATTATGTACCCTTGTATCTGTATGTTTAATAACTATTGTATGATGTCTGTCTAAATTCCTATCAACTGTCCTACAGCGACACGATTTAAAACAACTCAAGTGACAAGGGACAAATTGGTCGGGTCAGCGAAACAAGTTAAGTAAGAATGACATATATGAAAAACGAAAGGAATTTACAGTCTAGCCTTATTCATCAGAACATCAATAATCCAGATGCTTTAACTTTCGGATTTATATAACTTGGAACAGAATTTTAAATTTGTACTTTCTGATATAAAGGTGTTGCTTCAGTTATCCGGAAGCTTCATTTATCCAAGCAATTTACCTGGAAAAGAAGGCGTTCGGATTAACGAGACTTCACTGTACATTATTTACCTCGTCCAGTCTCCTTTACAGATTATCCAAGGGTTGATGTCCAATTTATGATGCAACTCGGAGGAAATTTCTGGACTGATCAAGTTTGGAGTACCTGCTCCTTTCCCCCTCGTGATTAGCTTCAGCAGGTAGTCATAGCAACATGTCTGAGCTGCCAGCGTGTTTGTCCCTTTAAACAAATTGGACCTGATGCAAAACTGAGCCCCAACTTTATACGATGAAAACGACTCTTCTTTATCATCGATTTCACTCCAACTAAAGTGTACTTGTCGTTCATGGTCCCACACTTTCTTATTGTAGCTCAGATGAAGTGGATACGAACAGGGACATGACGGAAGACTGGAATGATTCAGATATGTGGATATGGATTCAGCATTGCATTCCATCCACTTTCCGCAGGCATCCACCTCTGAAAATGAAAGGAAACTATTCTGTCAGAAAGTTTATTTAAGTAGTTTTACTTATTGAACACTATGTACAACTATGTTTTAACCATGTTGCCAACTAAATTGCTTTCAATTAGAAGATGACCAGGAAAATCCGCAATTACTACATTATTAATTTTTCTTACGCCACAGTCGACAATATTTCAATCATTCAGTTTTGACTAGGGGAGGAGAGAACCCCGTTACGAATGTTCCCCGGAAGAGACCACCGGCCTTCCGGAAGTAAACGAACAAACTTTTTCATATAACCAGTTTTGGTTCCAGCGAACCTTGAACCCATGATGAAGACAAGTATGATCTAATTCCATGGAAGGGTTAAGGAGGTTCGACTAAGGATGGACGGACAAAACAGCGACTATATGCTCTCCGGAAATTGTTCGTGGAGCAAACAAAATCTAGGTCCTAATTAATATGACAAGTTTATATTAATAACGGTCTCGACGTGAAAAGGGATGGGACCAGGTGTCTGGAAGAAGTCAGCGTCCGTTGTTGACATACCATGCTTATTGCAAATGTTCTACGGCAAGCCAACGAGTTTGGTATAAAATGTCGATTTCAGTTGAGAAAAAAGAAAAAAAATTAAAAATTATGATTACCAACTCCGAATTTTCTTGATTGCTTTTCAATCACTTGCTATGTTTATTTTTTTGCATGCCAACCTTCCGTGGATTAATGAATACTAGCACATGCATCATTTGTGCGAAAATTAAAATGCCAAGAATTAAAGTCGAAATGTCAGAAATGTTTTGCTTAAAAATTTTCCATGTCAGAAAAGTTTTTCTTTTCCGCAGAAATACTGAACTTTGCTGACACTTTTTCCTTGCTTATTCATTTTGACATGCGACAAAAAATTCGCAACATATCGTCAGTTAATCAATCATGAGATACAAGAATTCCAATGTTCCCCTTATCGAAAATGTTTGTTGAGAAGAGATGTGACTCGAAGGATAACAGGATTAAAACAAGAAAAAACGTTTGAAATCTTGAGATAGCAAGGTTCGTTTTCAGACTACAACACCTGTAATAGTTGTAAAAACACAATACGCTATCTCTTGGAATTTGTTTGAAAATAAATCTCCTCTATTATCTAATCTTATTTCGTGTTCTTCAATCATACATGCAACACTTCGATTTAGTTTATCCCTGATACAGTTTGTTTGGGAGTCGTGTTTCTTACCCGGATCTATGTAGTCTTTATCCTTAGGTTTAGGTGCAAAATGTCCATTTCCCCACAAGAAAATGTCGGTTTTCTTTTTACCCTTTCTGCCTTTTCCTGTGTAAGAAAAGACGAAAAAAGTTTATTTTGGGTTCTATTAATGTCGAATCAAACATTAAATATTCGAATTATTTCACCCTCAAAAAAAAAATAATAAAAACAACAAACAAAGCAAAATAAAAAAAATAGAAAAAAAAAAACGAAAACCAAAAAAAAAAACCAAAACAACAGAACAACAGCAACAACAATATCAGAAAATGTCAACTGGAATCAACGAGGTATGTCGATATGATTGCAATTCAATATATTTTTCATAGTTCGACCGAAACTTTATGGGTTATTAACAGAGGTCATATGCTTTGACTTCTCGAAAGGATTCTATTAATCTTCGTGCGACAAAGCATAGAGAAAATAGCATATCGAAGACTTAATTACATAGAAATTTC
>JACSZP010034929.1:0-12272 GCA_016161895.1 Pinna nobilis
ATAGTAAAATCTTGTGGATTTTTTTCATAAACTTAATTAATACCCCTTACAAAAACAATCAAAATTTCTATGCCAAAAAAGTAAAATATTAAACGCAGATTTTTTCATGATCACACAGACATATTAACCGTAAATTGTACTTGGTGACTTCGGGGCCAAATTTTGCTGTAAAAATTAATGAAAACTTGTGAGATTCCGGGGGCTACACCCCCTGGACCCCCATCAGAATTTAAACAAGACACTGTTTGACTTAAATTGATTTTACACAAAAGAATGCTATTAAAAGGTGTCACAACGCATAAGCTCCCGGGGGCTACGCCCAACCCCTGGACTGCCACTGAGTATCTCCAGAGGACTTAAGCACAGCATATCAATAACTTATACGCAATGAACCTTAAAAAAAAAAGAAGGTGCCGGCATTTAGGGGGAAAAATCTGACACCTCCTTTGAAAAATTTTAATTTCTGGATCCACCAATGGACACGCAACTCATATTTTTCAAAAGTAGAACGGCCAGTGCTCTTAAAATGAGCCCGGCTCTCAGTACTTTCAGTACTTTGATTATTACTATCACCCATTGTGACTTATACCCGTATTTGGTATCTGACACCATGTGCCATCATGGTCTGGTTGATTAATATGGTAAATCTCTAAATAACAGATGAGAGATACATGTATGTCCCCCTTGTTGCATACCTAATCCCAACCTCCCCTTTTCTCATTTATTACCATCACCGATTGTGACATTCTTGTATTTCAAAATTTATGACGCAGCAGGAGTTGCTTACCCTTCCGGAGCACCTGAACTCACCCCTGGTTTATGATGGGGGTTCATGTTACTTATTTTTCAGTTTTACACATCTTGTTGTGTTGATAGCTGTTTGTGTTGTCTCGTTTTTGTTTGGCAATGATTTTGTTTGCCTTTAGATTTTTTTTTTTATTGATTCCTGCTTGGTATCTTTTACAGTCAACTTTTTTACCTAAATCTAGGCCTCCTATCTTATGTCTGGCAATTTTTCTTCTCAACTTTTGTTTTTGTGTTGTTGTTTAACGTCCCACTCAAGAATATTTCACTCATATGGAGACGTCATCGTGTGCCGGTGACGGGTGACATATTTTGCCTGTGCTCGGCACTGCTGGCCCTAGAGCAGGCAGGGTTCTTTAACGTGCCAATGCCTACTGTGAAACGGGACCTCATTTTTACTGTCTCATCCGAAGGACAGGGACAGCCAACTGCGGAGTGGCGCTGTGGGAATCGAACCCCGGACCCCTCGGCTTGAAGTCGAACATGCTAACCACTTGGCCATGGAGGCCCCAACAGGCGCTTATTACTCGTTTTAATTTGCTTGTAACTTCTACCAAACAGACAAATTTATTTTTCTTCTACATATATCTATGAAAATATGCTTGTCAAACATCAAGCCATTGATAAGTTTCCTTGTTTGATTTACAAAATATAACTGCCACCCCCTCTCCTCTCCCTTGCATCGACAGCGCCGGACTCGTTGGTAGAATTTGAAACTTCAAGTGTTCATATATAGGAATTATTAGACAGGCAAATCAAATTGCAAAAAAGTGGAATAGCCCTGAATGTAAAAAACGATGTCCAGAGACATATGTAAACTGTTGTTTTTCATGTCTCTGCTAATGAGAGAGAGAGATCATGTAGAGTCCGTGAACACATGTACATGTACTGTAGGCTCACACACAAACATATTTTTCTGTGATGGAAACAAGTCTCCTTATTATTAAAGCAATTGTTGAGCTTTGTAGCTACGTTAGTGCAGCTAGGCTTTTACTTTGCAAATTTATGTTAATTATCAAATTCACTTGAAAGAAACAAAAATAGTTACTTGATTCAAACCCTTCATGTTTTTATTGCCCAGACTAATTTTTTTCTAAGGTCCAGAAACGTCTTATTGCAGGTCCCGAAACGTCCTATCCCAAGTCCTGAAATGTCTTATCAAGTCTCGAATCGTCCTGGTCCCGAAACGTCTCGGTAAGTCCCGAGTTCCTTCCGAAATCACTGTCTTATTTCATATTTGTCCTCTAAGCCTACCAATGAAAATATGCATCATTATCCGATGCCTTAGAAGTGATTTACATAGTGATAAGAATGTCTCGGCATCCTGCATCCCTCAAAAATTACCCGTACAAAAGAAATTTTTATATTTTCCTCATGACTTAAATCAAATCGAAAGTTTAAATTAAAACCTCCTTAAAGCTGATCTTAAGAAGTTTAAAAAGTTTTTCGGAACTACAAATCGATGAAAAGACACTATAATCACCAAAAAGACACCAAAAAGACGCTTAATAGTGAATAGATATGATTTATTTTGGCATAAAATGGTGAATATTAACACCAGAAGTAATTTTTTTTTGTGTCATTTATTTTTTCAATCCGTAATTTGGCAAGAAACCACCAAAATAAAATTGTCTACATATAACACTCCCAACATGGACGCCATTATGGATTTGTATACCACAGCCCCACAGAAGCCATAGAATCAACTATTAATCTGCAATTAGGCTTAGGTCATAAAGGCGATTAAGTGTGAATAAACAGTACAATAGCCACTCATGCTACAGACATTCATAAATGTACATGACGATTGTCTATGACCATGCAACGCACATAGATCAATCTATCAATCAGTATAGATCATGGTTCTTAAAAATAAACAGACATTTATGAAAGAAGATTAATCAAAAGTATATCGAATTTCAAACGTTTTGTCGAAAATGAATGTGCCAGCCTCTCTATGTATTTTTTTTATTTTTACGTGGAGCTGTACTTAATAATTGAAATAAAAAAAGTTACATTGTCCAAAAAAAGAATTGCCAGCAAACAAACAGGCACATCAAAATGGCAGACATGAATTTTAGTGTTATAAGTGATTCTAGTGTCTTTTCTGTGATTCTAGTGTCTTTTAGGTGATTCTACCGTCTTTTTGGTGAGTCATAGCTTTTGAACTTTGAATAAAAGAAAATTATATGATCCAGGGTCAAGTTTTTATTTTGACATACCCCACTTATCTAGGGACAAATTTTTATTTTGAAAAACCCTACATGTGTACTTGTTTTCCCCAGTAATGTAAAATTACCTCACCCTATAAAGTACTTAACAATAGCTATGAGTACTTACCTTTGAAGATACCTTTAACTGCAAATACAGTCTAACCTGCCCTAGCGACCCACTGAATTAAAGGAAAACCTGTCTTATGTGACCATAATGTATAGTTCCAAAAATAGTTTTTTCCTATATAAATCTCCTGAATTAAGAGACCACCTGTCATATGTGACCCTTTTTGCTCCTTCCCTTCAACATTCTCTTAAAACAGGTTAGACTGTACTATACTAGTAGTGTAAGGACAAAGTGAAGAGGTCTTGCTCAAGGTAGTGCTGTCAGATAAATGACTTGGCTTGCGTTGTTGTCAAACGGTTCGAAACAATGTCAGGACATTCAGGTCAATGTCATTGTCTCTAGTCGGGTCGTTCCGTCTGCCGAGTCCAAACTGAACACTCAATTTACAACACTAAACAGCAGACATATTTACATTTGGTTCACTGGAAAACGACTCCAATAGCAGCTCTAAAAGGCAGATTAGTGTTGCCAGTCATCATTCTATACCTGAACGCTCAAAGCGGCACATGCAAAGCCAGACTGAATAAAACTCAATTACACTTACTTGTACATTTGTCACTCTGTAGCATAAGCACGTCTACAGCTATTTCAACCGATAGATATGAATGTTTGCAAGTCCAAGCCAATTCTGTCTAAAATAAATCCAAAAGTTATTTCATTATTACAAATTGAAAGCACCTTCCAAAACAAAAACAAACCTATAAGACCCATCTCTCACTTGGTCATTCAATGGTATATCAGGAACCGGACTAGCTTCCTGTTTGGAACACCTCTCTGTTGACTGATATGGCGCCAACTCTGATTCCAGTAAACAGATGGATGTTCCAATAAGAAAACTAGTCTATTCCCAATATCCTTTGGAATGATCAAATAGAATCAGGGACCCCAATGTATTGAAGTCCGGCACTGAACCAACTGAGCTAATTCTCTCTACTCAGAGGAGAATTACATTAATGTAGACATGTGTATTTATAATATTATTTTTTCTACACTTGAAGGTGGCCAAAGCTATTGATCAGATACCCTAGGAACAGACAACATGATTGGCTACAGGAATACCAAAAGTGCCATTGGGTTGAAAAAGAGGTACAGAAATTGTTGATAAAGATGTCACCAACCTATTACAAGTTGGAAGAGCTTTCCAGCGAGGCATTTGCTGATTTTATGTTGTTGATGGAAGAGAAAAATGCAGGAGAAATAATTATCAACAATTTGATGGAGTTGATCAAACACAAAGACATGTAAGATTTGCCATTGTTACTTAGTCTCAAACACTTTTGATTATATAAAACATCTTCAACTAGCAATTTTCTCAACTCCTATACAGTTTTCTATAGAGGATTTTAAAAAAAACTTTTCACTAGACCAAATGATGCAAATAGGCCACAAGCATTCAGTGAATTAATGAATTTTGATATATATCTGTCGGTTTGTAATTTCAAGGCATTCACAGAGGAAAATTGAAATTCTCATGCATGTTCATAGGGGTATACATGTGAATGGATGATATGACACACATGTACAGTTTACTTGCTATACAAGAGTTACTAGGGTGCCCGAGTAGCTTGGTGGTTAGCGCACTCGTTTCTCACCAATGCCACCCGGGTTTGATCCTCGTATCTGCCTAGGTAGTACGTGAGATGGTATGGTTGGTAGCCAGCTCGGATGCATGGGTTTTCTCCGGGTACTCCGGTTTCCTCCCACAGCAAGAAACCCCGCACGTCGACATCGGAGGCAACGAGAGATATTAATATAAGTTATTTGAACTTGTTTGTTAATCGTTGTAAGATAAATAAAGTTTAAACTTTATACTTTAAGATTTACTTGCTTTAGTCAACTGGATGATCTCTCTACTGAATTAAATGTATGTAATGACTGTTGACAGACATGAACATCTGACAATCAAGTACTATGCAGCTAAAGTGTTACGCTACATTCTCCACCAGCACCTGACAGAGAAGTGGAAGAAACATCTAGCTTTGTCTCCAGATCAACAGGGATTAGAGGAGGGTAGGAAACCAAACTTATAAGGAGAAGCACACTGAAACGGAGGGATATTTTGTTGTTGTAGTATTGTTGTTTAACGTCCCACTCAAAAATATTTCACTCATATAGAGACGTTACTGTTTGCCAGTGAAGGGTGTCTAATTTTGCCTATACATGACACTTATGGCCGTAGAACAGGAAGGTTCTTTAACATGCCAACACTTACTGACATGGAACCTCAGTTTTTACTGTCTCATCTGAAAGACAGGAACAGCCAATGGTAGCGTGGCACCGTGCAGATACAAACACTGGACCCTTTTTTTCAAAGTTGAACATGCTAGCCACTCTGCCAAAGCGGCCCCAATTGAGAGATATATAAAACCTCTAATTCCGTCATGGGACAAGATGAATCTCAATGAGAGGTTCTTATTGTCATTAGAGAGGGCATATTAAATATTGATAGCTGAATGAACAGGAATCGCTCAACCTTTCTATGTTACTGTAAATCTAGAAGATTTCGCTGAACTTTATTTTAGCAAATCAGTAGTAATGCATTTATTCGCGGCACTATATTTTCAGGCATGTGAATGTTATGTTTAATAGTTTAGGTTGTACGGTGCATGTTCATTTCATGTCAGTATATTAAGCCAGAATTTTATTTTTGCGAGTAAGTGCTCTCGCGTAATTACACGAAAATAAAATTCTTGCTAATAAAACCGGATTTACAGTATCAGACTATATTTAGCTCACCACCAAACTGTTATCAGCACCTTCTGTACTTATTTCTGCATCTGCCTATAAAAAGATTCCATAATCATTATTTCTCAGAATGTACGAAAGAGAATTCTCTCAGACTCAATATGGAGGTTCAAAGTTTGTATATCACATTCTTGGAAAAACTGGGGCCTCTAAGGAAGAATTTAGGTTTTAATAGCTGATGTTTTTTTCTGAGAAGGTTTAGTAGATGGGTCCTGTCCTAATTGATCACCTTCTGAATTATCATTGTTACACAGAGATGGAATCAGATTGCATAATCTGCATCTGAAATGACAAAGATCTTTCATAAATTATAATCTATCTTGGCATACCTTATTTTTGTTTGAGAGGAGAGGGGGCGGGGGGTGGTCTTTTCACACTAGAATTACTCCACTTGTTCTTTTTTACTAGGTGCAGTCTTGCTGGCACAGTGGTGTCAGCCTACAGAGGATATTACCCAGAATGCAGTTTCAGACCAGTTAGATAACATTGCCCAACAGGTACTGCTGCACCTACCAAAGAATGTAAAGGATGCATTTAAGCAAGGTATGGAATATTGTATTGAAAGAATTACATTGAATATAATCATACAGTGGAAAGCACATACAGTCTAACTTGCCTTAGCGACCCACTGAATTAAAGGAAAACCTGTCTTATGTGACCTAAATGAGCGGTTCCAAAATATTTTTTTCCTATATAAATCAACTGAATTAAGAGACCACCTGTCATATGTGACACTTTTTGCTCCTTCCCTTGAAAGGTCTCTTAAAACAGGTTAGACTGTATATTGAAACCTGATATATTGAAATCCTTCTTAATTTGAAATGTATTTCATTCTCTGGCTAAAGTACTTTATTACTAAATTAACCCAGTTATTTTGAAAACCCTGTTTATATGGAATAAAACTATTCCCCTTAGGTTTCAATATATCCAGGCTTGAGTGTACCTGTGCAAGAATTTCCTCAGCAAGTGCGTCAAGTTTGTGTTCGTATAGGGAATTCACAATACTCTGGAATCTACAGCTAGCCCCTCAATGATTTAGCCCCTCAATGTTTCATTAGGTTAGAGGTCATGGCTTGTGTAAGTGTTGGGTCATTTTCTGGCTCTGTGGTAGAATCTTTATCTTCAGTTTGTGAGGTCATTGAGACGTAGGTCTGAGGCTTCGGAGAGTCAGATTTGACAGAAAATCTCAGACAATAATTTCTTCTTGTTTTAAGGTGGTTTATGGGGCACTGGAGTAGTTTACCTGTCATTTGGCCCGTTTGTTACAAACAGCAAAGTAAAACAGTAGTAAGCACTAGTCACTTGTCGTTGTTGTTTTTTGTGTGACAAAAATGTCAGTTGGAGATCCAAGATTATAAAAACAAGTGTTTGATTCACATCATTGAAGGGGGGATGAAGAGTCAACCCTTTCAACCCCAGGAATCAGAATGGTATGCTCTTTTCTATTGTATGGAACAGTCTATTTTGGTCTGTGGTGTTGAAAGGGTTAAGGTTATTATATGACCCTGATATCTACATGATTGTGAAGACACTTGTGTATTTTCTTTTTCCAGACATGTTGCCTGATACATGGAATACAGGACAGGAACGTGTCATCTTAGAAGCTTTAAATCATACTTTGTTTACTGAAATGACATTCTCTGGAAACAGTGAGGACTACTACAATGAAAATAACTCCTACATTGATAAGGTACATAGTGATGGGACAAAGGTGTTATGATAAATAGTGATGGGACAAAAGTGTTGTGATAAATAGTGATGGGACAAAGGTGTAATGATAAATAGTGATGGGACAAAAGTGTTATGATAAATAGTGATGGGATGTGAGATTAGATGTGGATAATGATACAATATGTTGGGTTGGGAAATCGATGTGTGTAGAGATGGAGATGAAACATTTACATGTATGTATGTAGAGAAAGGACATGTATGTATGTAGAGAAAAGACATGTATGTATGTAGAGAAAGGACATGTATGTGTGTAGAGATTGGACATGGATTTATGTAGAGAATGGACATGGATGTATGTAGAGATTAGACATGGATGTATGTAGAGATTGGACATGGATGTATGTAGAGATTGGACATGGATGTATGTAGAGATTGGACATGGCTGTATGTAGAGATTGGACATGGATGTATGTAGAGATTGGACATGGATGTATGAAGAGATTGGACATGGATGTATGTAGAGATTGGACATGGCTGTATGTAGAGATTGGACATGGATGTATGTAGAGATTGGACATGTATGTGTGTAGAGATTGGACATGGATGTATGTAGAGATTGGACATGGATGTATGTAGAGATTGGACATGGATGTATGTAGAGATTGGACATGGCTGTATGTAGAGATTGGACATGGATGTATGTAGAGAATGGACATGGATGTATGTAGAGATTGGACATGGATGTATGTAGAGATTGGACATGGATGTATGTAGAGATTGGACATGGATGTATGTAGAGATTTGACATGGATGTATGTAGAGATTGGACATGGATGAGTGTAGTGATGGGACATGTATGTATGTAGAGATGGGACATGGAAGTGTGTAGAGATGGGACATGTACTTGTATATGTGTAGAGATGGGACATGTATGTGAATAGTGGTGGGACATGTACATGTATGTGTGTAGAGATGGGACATGTATGTGTGTAGAGATGGGACATATACTTGTATGTGTGTAGAGATGAGACATGTATGTGTGTAGAGATGGGACATGTATGTGTGTAGAAATGGGACATGTTTGTGTGTAGAGATTGGAGATGTACATGTATGTGTGTAGAGATGGGACATGTATGTGTGTAGAGAGGGGACATGTATGTGTGTAGAGAGGGGACATGTATGTGTGTAGAGATGGGAGATGTACATGTATGTGTGTAGAGATGTACATGCATATGTATAAAGATGGGACATGTATCTGTGTAGAGATGGGACATGTCCTTGCATGTGTATAGAAGTTGGACATGTACATCCATGTGTGTAGAGATGGGACATGTATTTGTATGTGTGTAGAGAGGGGACATGTTCATGTATGTGTGTAGAGATAGCACATGTAATTGTATGTATGTAGAAATGGGACATGTACATCTATGTGTGTAGAGAGGGGACATGTACTTGTATGTGTGTAGAGAGGGGACATGTATGTGTGAAGAGATGGGACATGTACATGTATGTGTGTAGAGATGGGACATTCATATGTGTAAAGATGGGACATGTATCTGTGTAGAGATGGGACATGTACTTGCATGTGTGTAGAAATGGGACAAGTACATGTATGTGTGTAGAAATGGGACATGTACATCTATGTGTGTAGAGAGAGGACATGTACTTGTATGTGTGCAGAGAGAGGACATGTATCAGTGCTCTAAGCAGCATGAGACTTTTAGTCGCTAAATGGCGACCATCTCAAATTTTTGGTCGCCTTTTCAAAATTTTAGTCGCCATATAATACAAATCTATATATACACAAACTTAACATTGATACATAATCACACTTTTGTAGTGAAAAAAAAGACAGGTTCTCTGACAATATTTCTTTATTCAGTATGGACAGTATGGTGTGCTGCATTTAATTCACTTTACTTGCCAGCCCCTGCAACTGGCTTTGCATGGGGTTGAGAACCAACGCTTGACACATTTTTTTGGCTGAAAGTCCTCCAGACTAGGTCCTTCTGAAGTTCACTGCTAATACGACTCAGAGACTCCACAGTTGATGGCTCCAGACAGTTCCTAACATCGGACTTGATTCGGTTTACTGCACTTAAGAAAATTCTTGTAGGCCCTAACCATTTCGCTGCAGGTGTTGTGCGTGTTGACGTGGAGCTAGTAGATGTTGCTTTATCAGAATTGTCTGCCGACAAATCGCTCATATTCGATTTTTAGACAGTTTTGTTTGGAACACCAAAGCCGAAGTCGGCCAGCGGTCTTTTTGAAGCGGCCATAGTTTCACAGATGGTTAAATCACGGAACAGGTTCAAAACAATCGCAAGTTATCTGTATGAACGAAAACGGATTCAAATAAAACGAAAAAAACGGATAATACGGACTTTTGAGATTTGGTCGCAATTTTTCAAGTTTGTTCGAATTTTGGTCGCAAAATCAAAATTTAAGTCGCAAATGCGACAGTTTTTGTCGCAAATTAGAGCACTGTGTATGTGTGTAGACATGTGACATGTTCATGTATATGTGTAGAGATAAGACATGTACATGTATATGTGTAGAGATACATATATGTTTGTAGAAATTGGACAAAAGTGTTAAGATTTGTTAAAGATTATTTATAAAGTATACAGATGGGATAAGGGTGATGTATAGAGATGAGATATTGATGATATAAGAGATGGGATATGGATGAAAGATTTGTAGAGATTGAACATTAGTGATAAGGTGTGTGGAAATGGAACATGTTCAGTTAAATTTGCTTTATTTTTAGAGTGAAAAAAGGAGAAAAGAATGGACTATGATAACATGAACGGTTCTAACAGTGGTGGGCAGTAAAATACTTCTAGGTTCTCTTACACAGCTACTCAGATATACAAATGTTGATCCTGGTATCTTATACAGCTTTACAATATGTACATGTATATTCCATGTATTCAAGATTTTATTTCCTATAGTTTCAATATACATGTACATGAGAGCATTAAAATGAGAAGATTTTTTCATAATCTTAACACATGATAATCATTTAAAATACCCTAAAACTTTATAATTATATTCAATGCCAATTTGAATGCTAAATACTTCTCTCAGTAAAGACAAAGAATATTTCTAGAGTAATAAAACTTTCTCAACAGGTACTGCAGTGCAGACGTGGTATCCCTATTAGTTTATCCGTTGTGTATGTATCCCTTGCGAGGCGACTGGGTGTTCATCTGGAGTGTGTTAACTATCCTGCACATTTCCTCATCAAATGGAAAGAACATCCAATGTGAGTCTACTCTGTTTTGTTGTTATTGTTAGTGTATTGTTGTTTATCATCCTACTCAAGAATATTTCACATATGGAGATGTCACTGTGTTCCGGTGAAGGGTGACAAATTTTGCCTACACTCAGCACTTATGGCCGTAGAGCAGGGAGGGTTCTTTAACGTGCCAACACCTATTGTGATGTGGGACCTCAGTTTTTGCTGTCTCATCCAAAAGACAGGGACGGCCAACTGTGGAGTAGCGCTATGCGGATTCGAACCCCGGACGCTTTGATTCAAGGTGGAACACGCTAACCACTTGGCCACGGATGCCCTTCATCTACTCTGTAATTTTTAACCAAAATTAACGTAAGCCATGCTGAGTTTGGTCATAGAAACCAGAGTGGAAAGCAAGTTCTGCTTTCTTTCTGTTAGGCAGCTTTACAGTACCAGGTTAAAAACTAGTTTAAACTGCTTTAGCAACCCACTGAATTGTCTACCTGTCTTATGTGACCTAAATGTAAAGTTCCCTAAATGGCTTTTCACTATAGACATCTCTTGAATTAAGAGACCACCTGTCATGTGACCCTTTTTTTCTATCCCTTGGACAGTTGCTGAAAACAGACTAGACTTAAGATAGTCAATCTTGTATGTATATATCAGGCAAATTATGATTGTGTGCTCAAAAGATGTAAACTTGAGTGTACTATGTGTATTCTTAATATCTAATTCTTTGTGCTCTTGCCACTGTATACATGGTTATTTTTATCCTATTTTGATTTAATTTTTCTCAGTTTCATGGTTTTTCTTTTCAATGAATTTTCCATTTTTAATATGCCCAGTTTTGAATGATGAGGGGGAAAATGAAATAAGAATGGAAATTTATATCTTCAGTTTACCAGGCACCAAAAAACATTCAAAGGGCTCTAAGATTCACTCTGCATGTTAAATCACGTCAAGTCGATCGAATCGTCGACCCAGAACCAAGGTCATATGTGCATGTTCTAGGTCACATTGAAAATACTACCAGAATACTAATTCTTCAGGGGACAATATTCCACATAAGTATTGACCATGATCAAAAGTTTAGCCATGGCTTAGTTCAAGGTCATAGTTAAATGACCAGTAGAATGGCTGTTTATCTTACAAAATGCATTTGTTAACTTTGATGTCATGTAGGGAGGTGTATAGGATGGGGTGGTATGTGGTACTCTGTCCTTACTGTACTGCTCTTGTTGAAATACTGTAATCCTCTGTAGAAAGCTAATGCTCCAATGTCATTGTAAGAGTAAATTGTTAAATGCACTTAGCTACTGGATCTTATCTACAGGGCTACACCAGACAAACAGTATACATACATAGATGTATTTGATCAGGGCAAGTTCCATCAGGACTCAGAAGTATATAAGCAGCCGACAAATGCCGTACCTCCTGTGACGGTAAGTATATACTGTATACAGGGAAATTT
>JACSZP010034943.1:2081-15651 GCA_016161895.1 Pinna nobilis
TTTTTTTTTATGAAATAAGGATTTTTTTTCGAAAACATGGTATTATGACTAAAAGATTTCGTGTCACAGTAGGTGTCGGCACGGTAAAGAACCCTCCATGCTCAATGGTCGTACGGTACAAGCTTAGGTCAAATGTGTGTCCCTTCGCCGGAATTCGATAACGTCTTCATATAAGTGAAAGAGTCTGGAGTAAAACACAATGAGGGATCGCCGTGACCGAGTGGTTGGCGTGTTCGACTTCGAATCGTAGGGTCCGGGGTTCGAATCCGCGCAGCGTCACTCCGCGGTTGGCCGTATCTTTTACTTTCGGATGAGACAGTTAAAAACAATGTCCCGTGTTACAGTAGGTGTTGGCACGTTAAAGAACCCCCCTACTCTACGGCCATAAGTGCCAAGCATAGGCAAAACTTGTCGCCCTTCAACGGCAACCGTTGACGTCTCCATATGAGTGAAAAATTATTGAGTGGGACGTTAAACAACAATCCAACAACAACAGTGCAACAACAACAAAGACTCTGGAGTAGGACGTTAAATAACAATGACAACAGCAACAACACACACTTCATGTCAGGTATTTCTGTTTTTATGATGATTGTTTTTTTTTTTTCGTTTTTTTTTTTTATATTTTATTGGAACCGAGACACAAAGAACCTTTTAAGTGAGGCCAAAGTTGGGCTGCTCTGGTTACCTCACAGTACAGAGCCAATGCCTAATAAACATCTAGGCACATAGATAACACCAGTTATCTTTAGAAAGTATCTCTACAGATCTGTACTAGTTAATATAGTCCAAATCAATGCCTGGTGTGCATTAATACAAATGGCAAATAGTCAAATCGATAAGAAAGAGGAAGAGATAGTGTCATCATTTACTCACAGATTCACACAGTTGATTGGTATTTTGATAATGGGTTGAACTTTCCTTGTTCTTATTATCATTAGAAGCATAACAGCATCTACTACTACTTTAGCTACTACAACTAATACTGAAGTAGGTGTCGGTAGTGCTAGTATGTCTATTTTCCAACTATAACTACTGCGGCCACTTCTGCTACTTCAGCGTTTATTAGAATCTCTCCAGACAATTTCACTAGTCTCACTCTCTGTCCCTGTAAATCCGTATATATCAATTGCAAAACAGGTCTCTATGCTAGATTATCATCATACCTTTGTTTCACAGGCAAAGTATTTTCCCTGATAAAAAATATTCTAACAATGCATTCTATGAGGAAAGAACTTCTTTTCTGATTCATGAAATTCAGGAATATAGATGTTTTTTGTTTGTTATATTTTTAAATGCCTACATAATTCATTAAGAGAAAACCTATGCAGGCTTGTCATAGTGCTTAACCTTAGATTATACCACGATTGTATTATCTATAGGAAGTTGTGGCTAAGCGGCAGTTTGTTCAGGTTGTACTTAGTTTCGAGGCTTTGAGTCATACAGATAGTTGACTTGATCCATCTCTTAGTTATATTCAACGGTAAAAACTTATCCTATAAAGTATTGGCTAGCCTCCATAATATCTCATTGTCCTAAATAAAGTCCGTGTCATTGGTCAATTTTTCACAATGTCAAGAAGAGAGAAAAACATCAGAAATTCTTCCACCGGTGATGAATGATAAACGCAATCTGTGACTTTTAGTAGAAACGCCAAAGGTGTTCCGTGACATTTTCCCTAGAGTTAATTAATATCCCTCTGAGCGGGAGAAATGTCGACCAATTTAACTTTGAAAAATCAAGTTATATTCAGTTCGTTTAATTGCAAAATAAAACAGATAAATGAATAAACACGATATTTAATCACGGAAAACAAATAAAAAGTCTGATTCAATCTGATTCATTAATTACATATTTCATTATCTCTGTGGGAATAGTCATTGATTATTTCAAGGATCATTTAAATCTAGTATTCCTCAAATATTTAATCGATATATTAACCGATTACTGTGAATTTGTTTGCTATTTTATGAAAAACATTACCGATAAACATGAATTTTACATTATCTGAAATTCGATGTTCTTGTTTTACGTTTGGGCCTGATAGTTCATTTTTTCCCGAAATATTGCAAAATCAATCAATTTGGGCATGAGACTTGTTTTTATAAAAGGTACACTTTTAGTTAAGATATTGCTATACCTCTCAAAGAAGACTAAATGATAAATCTACTCTGTCATACAGAGAGAGAGAGAGAGAGAGAGAGAGAGAGAGAGAGATAGAGAGAGAGAAAGAGAGAGAGGCCTTTTTCCTTATACATGTATTTGAAAATTTAGTTCAATTCTTTGATATACGACACACCCCACAAATTTGCAGCCATATCGTTAGCTTTTCGTTCAATTGACGGTTTAGAAATTTTAGCTACAAACAAACAGTCTTCCCTAGGCAAATTTGTAATTGACACAAATCGAATACAAGTAGCTCTTTGTTAGGCGGATATGTATAAAATCCATTAGTAATTAGTTTTAGAATACTTTCTGTTCAAATGGCTTGGTCTTTGCAACTGTGACTACATGTGCATGTACCTATTTAGCTTAATTTGTATTCTGCAATATCACTACTTGAACATGGATTTTAGTGCCGCATTTGTTGTCTGTTGTATTCCTCTTTTGAAAATCAACTCTCTTGTTCATCAAGAGTTATTAAGCCTTCGGAACATATGCCGCACACCTTTGGCAATAATTGTATTCGCCGTCCAAATGAAAAGTGTTTTGCCAATGTCTGTGACATTCCTCCGCTAACAAAGGTGTCAATCCTCAAAGCTACTGCATACGAGAGACCTAATGCATCTACCATGAAATATCATATTGGATAAGGAATTTCTGTTCAAGGGGTTTTTTTCCCGGGCTAAATAATTCCATCCTGCAGGTTAGGTTGAAATTTCTCTATTCCATATTAATTGATCCATGACGTATCGTCTATCTTCTTTTAGATGTTATCTTAATCTACTGCAAATCCAGTAATATTCGCGAGAATTTTATTTTCGCGTAATTACTTGAGAGCACTCACTCGCGAAAATAAAGTCCTCGCTAAATATAATAACCTGATATTACAATGTATCAAACAACACAAATTATTAACTTAGATTCACAAGAGCGAAAATATAGTATCGCGAATAATTATGTACCGATGATTCGCTAAAATAAAGTTCCGCGAAAATTTCTGGATTTACAGTACTTTCACGAATCTGGGTGCAGAGTTGCGTCTTTGTGTTAGATAGATCACCCTTACGATTCTGTCTCACCTGTGAAACTCCAATCTTGGATGTGACGATCATTTCTAACATGGGGGGAATTCTATCATATTAGGATTTCTACCCAACAAGTGAGAATCCTACCACATGTGATAATCATATCTCACATTAAGAATATCTTATCCCACATGTAAGAATCCTATCTCACATGTAAGAATTCTATCTCACATGTAAGAATCCTATCTCACGTGTAAGAAACTTATCTCACATGTAGAATCCTATCTCAAATGTAAGAATCATATCTCACATGTAAGAAACCTATCTCACATGTAGTATCCTATCTCACATGTAGAATCCTATCTCAAATTTAAGAATCCTATCTCACATATAAGAAACTTATCTCACATGTAGTATCTTATCTCACATGTAGAATCCTATCTCAAATGTAAGAATCCTATCTCACATGTAAGAAAATTATCTCACATGTAGTATCTTATCTCACATGTAGAATCCTATCTCACATGTAAGAAACTTATCTCACATGTAGTATCTTATCTCACATGTAGAATCATATCTCACATGTTAGAATCCTATCTCCATTGTAAGAAACTTATTTCACCTGTAGTATCTTATCTCACATGTAGTATCTTATCTCACATGTAGAATCATATCTCAAATGTAAGAATCCTATCTCACATGTAAGAAACTTATCTCACATGTAAGAATATTATCTCACATAAATAATCTTATCCTACACGAAAGAATACTATATCATATGTAAGAATTGTATCTCACATGTAATAATCCTGACTCACATGTACGAATCGCATCCCCTTTAATAATTGTATCTCACATTAAGAATCTTATCTCAAATGTAAGAATCCTATCCTATATGAAAGAATACAATGACATTGATAATCCTATCCCACATGAAATAATTTTATCCCACACGCGATGATCCTATCTCACATGTTATAATCTTATCCCATACGGACAATACTGCAAGAAGCTACTGTCCTATAAAACGGGGAATTCAATGCATATAAAAGGTTTGAATTAGATTGTATCAAACCTTCCTTCTATCATTTTCCCTTTTGTCAATCTGATGTGTGAGTTCTTGGAAAATCAATCATCACATAGTACAAATCGCATCCTGTCAGATGAATTGTTAATATCCCGTAAATGCGCTAATGAAACATGAAACATATATGTTATCAGTAAGATTTGACTACAAAAATGTCAGCGATCGCTTAAAGTAATGGAGTTTTGAATCTTGACTTTTTCCAAAAGAATTTACAAAGCATTGATAAGTGGCTTTCACTGTCCATTTCAAAACAGGGCTTATATTAATTACGAATGTTTGTTTTTAAATGCAAATATTTTTTCATGTCCTATATTTCCATCGAAGGAAAATTTGACTTATTCTTCAAAGGTATATGTATTTGTGTATATCAGTATGTAAGAATATGTTTGTGGATAATCATAACATTTGAGACATTTCTTCTCTTTTGATTTTGAAAATTTTACCTTAATAAAGATTTATATGCTACTAGGTTTAGAGAAAACCAAGAAAAACTAAAAGATGACCCAAGACATGCGAGGAACCAGGATTTTTTTCAAGGGAAGGTCGATATTTTCCAGGGGGGGGGGGGGGTCCAACTTGTAAAAAGAAAAACCTATCCCTGTGAATATGAGAATTTAAGCATTATTGACCAATATTGGTAATATTTTAAAAGGGTCCGAACCCCCTCTAGATCTGCGCATGCCAGAGAAATAGACGAATTTCTTGTTTCCCTTTATTGCATAATTTTATATTCTAAACGTGACAAAGGCTTAACGAAAACAATAAGAGTTTTGATATCGTTTCAGATGGTGTTACATTGTCCTCAACATCGGCAACACCAACAGTAACTGTGATAACGACGGCACCAGAGACAGAACAAACTTCACAAGCTACGGTTGAACCAGAAACGGAAGCTGAGTCCTCGACACCGGAATCAGAAGTAGGGTCGAATATAACAGCTGAACCAGAAACCGAAGCTGAGTCCTCATCACCGGAATCAGAAGCAACAGTTGAACCAGAAACGGAAGCTGAGTCCTCAACACCGGAATCAGAAGCAGAGTCGAATATAACAGCTGAACCAGAAACGGAAGCTGAGTCCTCATCACCGGAATCAGAATCAACAGTGGAACCAGAAACGGAAGCTGAGTCCTCAACACCGGAATCAGAAGCAGAGTCGAATAGAACAGCTGAACCAGAAACCGGAGCTGAGTCCTCATCACCGGAATCAGAAGCTACAGTTGAACCAGAAACGGAAGCTGAGCCCTCATCACCGGAATCAGAAGCAACAGTTGAACCAGAAACCGAAGCTGAGTCCTCAACACCGGAATCAGAATCAACAGTTGAACCAGAAACGGAAGCTGAGTCCTCGACACCGGAATCAGAAGTATGGTCGAATATAACAGCTGAACCAGAAACGGAAGCTGAGTCCTCATCACCGGAATCAGAAGCAACAGTTGAACCAGAAACGGAAGCTGAGACCGCATCACCGGAATCAGAAGCAACAGTTGAACCAAAAACGGAAGCTGAGTCCTCATCACCGGAAACAGAAGCATCAGTTGAACCAGAAACGGAAGCTGAGTCCTCATCACCGGAATCAGAAGCAACAGTTGAACCAGAATCGGGAGCTGAGTCGTCGACACAAGAATCAGAGGCAGAATCTGCTGTTACAGTTGAACCAGAACCCGAGGCCGGTGTTTCAACACCGGAATCAGAAGCAGAGTCGAATGTAATACTTGAACCAGAAACGGAAGCTGAGTCCTCATCACCGGAATCAGAAGCAACAGTGGAACCAGAAACGGAAGCTGAGTCGTCAACGCCGGAATCAGAAGCAGAATCTCAGGTAACAGTTGAACCAGAAACAGAAGCTGAGATCTCAACCCAAGAATCAGAACCAGAGGTAACAGTTGAACCAGAAACGGAAGCTGAGTCGTCAACGCCGGAATCAGAAGCAACAGTGGAACCAGAATCGGAAGCGGAGTCCTCGACACCGGAATCAGAAGCAACAGTGGAACCAGAAACGGAACCTGAATTTTCGTCACCGGAATCAGAGGCAGAGGGAACAGTTGAACCAGAAACGGAAGCTGAATCATCTTCAGAGCAATCGTACTCGGAATCTGGGACATCTGCTGAACTGGAGGCGGAAACAAGACCGACTGCATCGGAAATAATTTTACCTCCTTTTGTCCTTGTAGCAATGGTTGTCTTAGGTAAGTGTTTTATTTTCAAAGGTTTGCAAAATCATCAGTACACTCTTCATAATATGATATGTAAAACAAAGTACCTGATCTTTTTTTTAAACCTAAGTTGATTTTAACCAATACAATCTTAACATTTTGTAATATAATGTCAATTGTTGTGGTCTACAGACTTCTAGGGATGTCAGCTGAAGGTACAATATACATGTATTTTACATAAATAAAGTATTTAAAATTCATTATACTGAAAGAACGAAAGTTAGCTCCACAAATGAGTGAGACCAGTGAATTTAACAACAAAATTCAAAGTGCGCTTTCAAAGTAAAGTCTTTGACCTGATCATTATTTGGCAATCATTATACATACACTCTGATACCTATTATCTACTTCCTTCCAATCAAACAGTAAAAAACACAGCAGGTGTTGGTACGTTGATTTTAAAGATGATTTACCACTCAATATCCTATGTGCAAAGCATGAGTCAACTCTGCAGCTGAAAGCCTCCAATACAACAGCATTGATTGCGTCCCCATTTGATAAATCCTGGAGTTGAACATTAGCAACAGCAACATTAAGAATTATATTACAATTGCATTGAACTAGTATATAACTTTCATTTCAGGACTTATTTTGCTGTTTTTAACTAGCCATTGGAAACGGCTGCATTGCAACGGATCATGGAGAGTGAAGACAAATATACGGATGCACTCCGAATCAAGCCTACGTTGTTCGGACCTAGAAGATTCTGCTGTGGAAGAACTAGATGCTTTTCTCAGTCCTTTCGACACTGAAGTCATCTCAAGTTTGCAATCATCCTACAACAGACCTCTAGACCTCCTCAAAATTGCTTTTCCCGCAATATTCTCCCTGGCATTATGCCCTTTGACCCTTTATATGTATGAACCATTCATATCGTTCATTTGGCCGTCTGATGAATATTCATCAGCCCCAGACATTAATGACGCCATAGCTTGCTTTTTGGCGCCAGCTGGATTGGTGTACGCAACGTCTTTCGGATTTGCTTTCCAACAAGCGCTTTCAAAACAACAGTACATATTGCAAAAGGTTACCAGTGAAATTAGCATGATCGATCAAATAGCCACATTTGCGACGAAACTAACATCACAAAATTCGTCCAGACGAGAGATTTACAAAGCCGTTAAGGCGGAAGCCATTTTCATGATGTTGCAACTTTTGGACAGGGAACCCAATACCTATAGCAATCAGCCTACAGAGGATGTGAAAGGTAAGAGTGAGAAAAAGAAATGGAGAGATGATGATGATGATGATGATGATATTGTTATAGTGGAATCCACTTATATTGAAATCCTGATTAATTTGAACTGATTTTCATTTCCCGCTTAATTATTTTATTACTTAATAATTTAACCCTGTCATTTTGAAAACCCTATATATTTGAAAAAATTAATTCCCTTTCGGTTTCAATATATCTGGGTCCCACTTTATAATTTTTAAACACGAAGAAAGTTGAAAATAACGTTCTAAGACACAACAAAAGTCTGTAAAACTTAGATATCAATTCCAATCCTTCATGACTGTCAAGTAAATACATAGGAGGAATGTAGCATGTTTTATAAAACTCTCTACAAAAGATGTATACATACATTTTAATATTTACTGCCAGTTTCCATCCACCATAACCGTAACATCCACTCCTGTATTGTTAAGCAAAGTTGGTGTCACAAAGCTGAATGACCGAGTCTTTAAAATATGTATTACTGTAAATCCAGTAATATTCGCGGTAATTTCATTTCTGTGTATCTTCGCGAGAACCTCGCTAAATATTACCTGATATTAAAATGAATCAAACAGCATAAATTATTAACTTATATTCACAAGCGTGATAATAAAGTATCGCGAATAATTATTTTACCCATGATTCGCTAAAATAAAGTTCCGCGAAAATTTCTGGATTTACAGTATCTACCACAAGTTTGTTTTCTTTTTGTAGTGCGAATATGGAGCGTGGTCGATATTCTTCGAACAGTCGATGCTGATCCAAAGAATCACGTCGATCAGGTCTTGTGTGAGAAAATCATAGCTCACATAACGAAATTAAACAGCATATGTTCTGATCGAATCGGAATGCTACACACTAGGATCCACCCCGTCAAGTGAGTATTGTCGTCTGCTTGTCGTCTAAACTTCCTAGAAACTTGTTAAACAATATGGGGATCCCCTCTCAAGGGTACTGGATTATATTCTATAGTACAATCATTTGTAAAGACTGTCTTTTGCTTGTTTGATAAAATAATACATATATATATATTTTTTCAACCGACATCAACATTTTGCCTTACTTGTAGGGTTATAGTTGAATATTTGCGATGGGTGTGGCATGCCAACAGGGGGTCCACGCTGAAATCCATCCGAACACCTGGTTCCCATCCCCTCAACTATTTGCAGTTGTTTTCAACGTTGAGACTAGCGACAAGTTTTCACATTTACTTGGCTTTCGAGTATCCATTAGTACTTTTGCAATTTTTCCTGGTCTTCTTAATCTTGAAAATCACAGCAAGGGTCGGGGGTTAGTTAATTATTTATTGGTTAAATTTAATCGAGGTTTAGATATTACATATCATCCAGGGGTATTATGCAGTACGAATTATTATTGGCTAATAGACAAAGGTTAGTGACACACGAACGTGACTTTACTGGCGTAGCATTAGATTCATTTACTGCAAAATACCACCCGCTGATCATGATGTTTTGCAATACGAATATTTTTACTTCTTTATGAATTGCTGCGACAACGGTCATGCCTTAAGATTGTGACACCGTGGGGATCCATTAGATCTATTCACTGCAACATATCAGAATTAACAGAAGCATGAACAGAAGTTGAGTTCTTGAAAAGAAATTGTTAAAGCAAGAGCCTTTGCCTACGACCGCGTGTGTCCTCAATCCAGTGCAATAATTTGGACGTAATATGTATCAAGTACGATGGATATGTAATGAATGAGTGTCATCAACGTACACGTAAAATCCAAACTGTTCAGCGTCCATTAATTGTACACATTAAACATGCATTATACAATAATTTCCTGATACTTAATGACAGAAAATTGGCGAAAAGTATATTTTACGAGTAATTGAAGCAAAATCGATTTATTGCGAAACTGGCAGATGTCCATCTGTTAAAAGAAAATAAATCATTATGAGACTAAATATGTACTTATATATGTGTATATTTGTGTATGTCAAGGTTATGTTTATAAGGAAATTTACATATATGCATACGAACCTAAGTAATCAAACGTCCACATACAGAGGTAGGTCCACATGTACATTGGTATAAACATCCATGTACACGCGCGAGCTCAAGCACAAAAGCATTCACATATTTACATGCCAACCGCTGGAGCTACCGTGCGTCATCGCGATATACTGCGATAGGACATAACCGTTTAATCATAAGCATTTCAATTTCTTGTTTGTTTCTTTGCTCCCAAAGAGGTTCTGGTTAGCAATCGGTCTAATCGTTCGTTCGAGCTCATTTCTTGGTATTATATCATATATTGTACTTTACACAATTGCTCTTCTGCCAGTGGAGGTTTGGAAAACTCACTCGTTATTTATGAAGGGTCAAGGTACCTCAGGATTTAGAAATAAAAATACGATATGTTTTAGTGCAATAATGTCTACAAGAGAAATTACACAATAAGACAATTACTTGTCATATACTGATTCATTTACTTGCATTATTTATCATTCTAGGAATATACGTCAATTTTATAAAACAATTTTCTCATTTGAAACCAACTTTTTAATAAACCCATCGCCTATTTTTTGGCTGATTTTATGAGCTCATATCCAAGGGACCTTACATTGTCTTAGAGTACGGTACCAAATTCTTTTAAAATGTTTTCATAATTGTAGATTTGAGTAGAATTATCCAAAACGATTCATCGAATAGTTAGCTCTAGACTGGCTCCTTTCCAAAATCGTTGAGGTTCAACGGTGTGTATTGTTCACAACATGTAAAGTTCAGATTTAATGTAGTCTACAGGAGGAGCCTAGATTTAAAAACATGTCATATATTATATAACGTTTGCCAAATAATTCATATGGTGTCGTAAGTAATGTCAATGAAGCTTCGAATTATGGTAGCTAATATTGAAGTACGGGGTGATCTTTTGTGAATTATTCTAAATCCAAAATAACATTATTTATTATATTCGAAATTCCTACCATCATTTCTTCTTTTTCAGGTGGGCGTTCTTGGAAACTTTAGGATTCTTTTCGTTCATCGGAATCCTCTTACTTCGGGCGTTTTCGTATCGCATGGAGCTCGTAATGTGTGTGATAACGGTATTTTCCATCAGCATGCTGTGTTACGTTGTCTCCGATCTTGATTCGCCATTTAGTGGATTTTTCAGGGTGGATCTTACTATTTTAGTAGACGTTATTGAAAAACTTGAGACAATGCATAGAGATACGAAGTGGGAAGAAACCATGATAACAACAATAGACACGATATCAACGATGGTCACACAGAGGCAAAGTAGTAAATCTGAAATTCAAAATGACCAAAAGCAACAGCCTAGAAAAAACAATTGGTGTCGATTTTCTTTGACAACTTGTTGACTCAAACATCATATGTCAGTAATTTGCTGTTTCTGAAATGCCATCTGTCGAAATCTTGTAAATATAAATTTGTTTTCGTTTTTCGTTAGCTGTTACCACACTTATATATTGTTTTGCTATATTATTTTTGTTTTGGGTTGTTCTTTGCTGTACGTCACACGACAATCTTTCAGTCACATGGTTGCCATACTGCGTTTTCCTTAATTGCCAATAAGATATGATATACCTGCACTCTCATGATTCGATTCTGTCTCCATTATGTCGGTCGATTCAAGCGTTGGACAAATAAGTTCTGGTGTGCGAAAATTTAGTTCAACAGCGGCGGGTATTTCCTTTATCCGGTTCATTAAGAGACCCTGTTTCATTATACAGAGATCTAGACTCTCTCGATCACTTATACCTACAACAAATTAACAAATACACGTGCAGATATCCATTTTTCTCAATGACTCATATCTATGTTTCTACACAAAACCAAATATTCTTTTACACCATTTGATAGAAAATATGAAAATAACAGATACCAAGCAGTCAGTCGCTAGAAGAAATAAAGAGACAATAAACAAATTTGATGAATATTGGACAAACACCGACCTCTGAAAACCCAGAGATGGGATCAGGTGCTATAGGAGAGTAAGCTGTCCCTACTGACTGGTCGCATCCACCGCGAGTATGTAGTCAAATTCCAATGAAATAATTGAGAAACGAATTCTCGTCAAAATTGGTAGAGACAAATCAATGACCTTCATCGAACAAGCGGTTCAACATTCCATTCAGTGCCACATTATAATTGCAACGAGGTCATTATACCGACTGTAAAAGTTGCGAAATGCTTACACCAAACGTGTTTTTCATATCCTTGTGACAACAACTTTTCGTCGGGTAGTTTGCCTTTGTATAGAAAATGTTCATATGTAGAATATACCCTAATCAAATATATGTGAAATGTTCGCATGTAGGAACAACGCAAATAGTCCCAAATTTTGCTCAATATAAATCTGCAAGCCACTACTTTTCACGAACTAAGTAGTGTGTACGTAGTTCATCTATATATTATCAACAGACAAGATATAAAACATGAGTTCTCTAATGGTATTTGGACTAGACATGAACATTTCCGCGTTATTGTAGATAATGACAATAAGCTTTAAATGATTTTTCTGAAAGCATTACAAAATAGATAACGAAACTTCAAAACCAATACATTACTCACTTTCACCCAAAAAATATATGATATTTACATGTCGTCTAATTATGTGGATATTTGTAATACATGTACATTGATGGGTATCTTGTTTAAAATCAATTCTACAACAAAGGGTCATACAAAAGTTAATATCTTTTAATGTCTATTTTATGTCAATACCGAGAGTGTCTGGATTTCAGCATATGAATACGAAAATAGGGATGGGAAAAAGATCAAGTCGGCTTTTAACTACACAAAAGTCGAACTGTTGTAGAAAAAGTCGGTCATTGTAATATAAAAAGAATTTGAAGTGATTAAGTGCATTTAACACAAAAACTGAACGCCATCAGCAAGTCTGATGGTACTATAACAACGACTTCAGTGCAATTGTACTGAATGCTTTCTGATAAGTGGAGGATAGAACTGAAAGTCGAGACAGTAATAGCTTTTAATTTATATTTACTATCTAGCTTTTACTAAAAAAAAAGCATCAATGAATATTTTACTGAAAAGTGTCAGTAATAATATTATAATAACATGACAGGGAAAGAGTAATGACCAGTGAATAATCTCAAAACTCTTATATGGAATACAAAACAAAAAGTTGAGCAAACATGGATCGTTCGAACACATGGCCATTAATAAAAATTAACAAAAAGAGGGAAAAACAAAGAGCAAAAACAAGTTCCCCGGCCCAANNTAGCATAATGATGTTCTTCACATGGAAAGCAAACGCAAGTCCCAAACAGGGTGGGACCAGGTCTCCGGAAGGAGTCAGCAAAGTATTATTGTTCCATACTGGTCGCATTTGCAAGTCGTTCCTGTGAAAACTACAGGACTAATGGTAATAGAACACTGAGTTTGAATTACACTGTTTCCACAAATTTTTTTTTCACTGATCGCTAATATTAATTGCGGCTTTCGAGAACAGATTGCATATTATACCACTGACAGACACAGATCCAGGATTTTTTTCCGGGGGAGGGGGTCGATGTTTTCAAGGGGATGACTAGGGGATGATTTGATTGAAACTCTTCATGATATATGTACGCATGTAAAAATATGTACATTATGTAGAAGCTAGTGTCACTGTCGTCAACTTGATAAAGGCCAAGGGGCCGACAATTTGTGGAAACATTGTTTTATTATATATTTTTACAAGGACACTTCCCTTTGGAGGAAATTATATACATGTATTCATATCAAAAAAGGTTTATATGATACGTCATGGAAAATACATGATAATTATATGATGCATAAAAGTATTGCATGTAGTCGGACTGAAAAGCGGAAATCAATTGTTTTCTCATGATGAATTTTTTTTTTT
>JACSZP010034946.1:0-13278 GCA_016161895.1 Pinna nobilis
TTGTATATACTGAAGGGGGTTGGGAGGGGGGGGGGGTAAGACTGGTATATACCGAAAAGGTGGGGACTAAGAGGTGAAGTACATGTATCAAGCATGTGCTGTAGTTTGGAATTTATCTCAAATACATTTGTATTCAAATTATTCTGGTTGTTGATCTTGGGAGTTCTACAGATGTATAATACTATGGTGGATGAAGTATGAAGTAAGGGGGTTTAAGGTTTAACTTGTAGAATGTTTTAGACTGGTTTACAGTACTGACAACCTTATCAGTTGTAGAACAGATGGAATGCAGCATGGGGTCTCTGTAGTGGAATGTTAAGAGAATCACACTTAAACCCCTTCTACCCTAAGTATCAAAATAGTATGCTCTTTTCTGCTGACTTAGACCAGTCTATTATGGTATACAGGGTTGAGAGGATTAAATCATGGAGCTTCACCATTTGAATTTGCTTTCAGTTGTTTTTGGTTATATGAATGAGAAATTTTGCCCCTCTATCTGAGCATGACCCATGGTCGTTACCTGGATATATAAGTAGCCAGGTTTTTTTTATCTCCACCACTAAAAGCTTGATGACACCACACATGACAGTTTGTGGCAAAAAGCAATACAAAAGCAAACAAAAATGTTTTAATGTAGGCCTCTATAGTCTAACATGTTTTAAGTGATTGCTCAAGAGAAGGAGCAAAAAGTGTCACATATGACAGGTGGTCTCTTAATTCATATACATGTAGGAAAAGGCCATTGCTGGAAGAAAAGGCTATATGTAGATCACATAAGACAGGTAGTCCTTTAATTCAGTAGGTGGCTAAGGCAGGTTAGACTGTAGTTATAACAACACTCATGCTCCTAAATCTCTGCCCATTATACATGCCAATATTCTGTTATGATTGCCATATGCATATGTAATCATAGATGTAGCCAATACTTGTGGAATTTTAAATGATCTGTCGCAGACTCCCCCATATTACTGACTACTCCCTAATGAACTAATGTCACTTTTATCTGCACATGATGAAGACCATGCAGCACAGAATTAATGTAGAGGGAAACAAGGATGTCTACCTTATTAATATATGATTACCTGGCTAACGCTTAATGGCTGTCTTGTGAATTAATGACTACTTGGAGGAATGTTGACGATTGGCTGAAGGTTATAGGATACAAAGCCAGCAAATCTGTTAAATTGTGTGTACAAATTCTTATCCAATTGGTTAATTTACTGATTGATTTGTAATACCATCCACCTTCTGCAAGTAAAGTGGCAATCTCCCTTATGTAATAAGAATAGGCAAATACTGATTGTATATTCTTTCTTGGCTTGACACCACACTCAATAATCTGTCAGTCATATGGTGGTTACCAGCCTTTTAATGTGGAGGAGAGACCTCAGTTACATCCACGAGGAGACCACCAGCCACCCATAAGTAACTGGCAAAAATTCACACCTAATCAACTTATCAAACTCATTCCAGCCTAACTCTAACCCACACTAACTGGTAAACTATCTCTCATAATTAACTGAGATTTCAGCAAGGTTTGTACCAACACTGACAAGAACCAAGAGCCTAAGCTCTGTACAGTTGATGACTGTAAAGGTTAACAATTACTGATCCAGAATTGAGTTCTCTTAGGACAGTAACTATTCAACTATTTGATTACTCAACCCTGGTTTTTTATGGGGTTTGTGTTACTCTGTTTTTCAGTTTCACACAGCTTGTTGTGTTGATAGCTGTTTGTGTTATTGTCTCTTTGTTTTGGTCATGGTTTCGTCTGGCTTTGGATTTTTGAATTTTTGATTGCCCTCTTGGTATCTTCTACTGTCAACTTTTTTTTACAAACCATGACCTCACCATCAGTATGAGTCATATGCTGATTTGGAAGCTAGAGCAGTTATTGAAAATGGATTGACAAACTCTTCAATTAAACAATTATTTAGCAACAGAATTTGACTGTAGGTTTTATTTCAACTTTTGACTATATTCAACCCAGGATTAAGATTAATCAGCAGCTGAACAACTTGGCCCAGAATATCAAAGAATTTAGTATGAAGCGTGACCAGTTTTCCTTCAAAGTATAAAAGGATAAATTTTTTTTTAGTAGAATAAAATTTATATATCTTTGATTAGCAAGATGCCAATGTGATATAAATTTCATCAAAATACTCTTAAAACAGACATTTAACACTAAAATAACCCTGGATATTTAACTAATATCCTTTCCTTGCAAAATGCATTCAAAGAATTTTAATCATTTTATTTTGGTTTGTTGTGATTGATATTTACTAAGTGTATGTTACAACATTCCAACATGGACTTGGCAACCATATTTTTTTTACCATCTGTTGACTTTTGATTTGCGTTTCAAATTTCTCATCTCACGATAAGAATATAAGAGTACATGACTTTGTACTGACTGTACTTACTGGTCAGGGAATTCTGGATTAAATAGTGGGATAGCGGCCATGGCTTGATTTTATGACATGGATGCTTGGCTTTTTCTTGTCCCACGGGTGAGAGAGTATAAACCTGTGGACCCTTTGTTTCATCAGATATTGTTCGATAAAGATCCGCTATTACTCGCCAGATCAGAGTGGCAAGGCAAAAGTCAGAATTTCAAGCCTTTAGTGGTATTTGTTGTGATCTCAATTTAAATAGAATGTCAATGAGGGACCTTTAGAATTACCCCCATACTAAGCACTTGGGGCCAAACGAGCAATGATGATTGTTTCACATGCCAACACCAGCCGATATTGTGACATGGGGCCTGGGTTTATAATGTCCCATCCATTTGACCTGTAATTTTCAAATATTGAAGACTAGGTGAGGGCAGCTTGAGCACCTATTATTATGGTCAGATTTAGTACTTGTTGCAGCGTGCATGTACATCTGGACTCTTGTACAATTTGGTCATACAGGATTCTAGTTGAAAGAGTGCATTGTGGTCCAAAGTTTAATGAATGTATAAAAAAATCTTGATTTCTTTTAAAGAGAATTACACCCTTTTTTATTGCCCTTATGATATAACTTATCTTGACTATTTCTGTATGACACAGGGTCTCTTTCTAAGTGGAATACCTAGAGAAACAAAGATATCACTGTGAATGAAATTGTATTTTATAGCTTTTATAATTTGTCCAAAAAAATTATATTTTCCTTCACCCTACTCTCAGAAAAAAAACTGCTATACTTGCTTATCAATCTGGTCATTATACTTTTTAGTTATGAAAACAATTTCTAAATTGTCCACAGGAATTTCAAAAACTTGCCTTAAAGCTAGGTTTTGTGTTTTAAATGTAGTCACAGCAAAATATGAATGTTTTTTTTATCATGTACAATGTGTCATCATCATTTTGGTTCCCACACATTTATAACATGATGGGGATATAATTTCTAGAGTACAATCTAATCTGTTTTAAGAGATGGTCTAAGGGAAGGAGCTAAAAGGGTCACATATAACAGGTGGTTTCTTAATCCACGTGATTTTTATAGGAAAATGCCATTTTGGGAACCATATATTAAGGTCAATTAATACAGGTAGTTCTTTACTTCAGTAAAGTCTTAATGAAATATCAAATAGACTAAGGTTTCTTCATTTTCTCTGTAGCCTCATCTTTGACAGTAGTTTCACTTTCTTTCCAACACAATAAAATACTTGTTGACATTGACATTCAACAGTTTTTTGTTTAGCAAAGTGTTTATCTGTGATGTAAATAATGTAACACAGACAAAGACGATACACAACTTATAGTAGAACAACCTAACCAAGTGCTGGAGCCATTTGTTAGGGTGATTTGTTGGGTTTCTGTTGAATGCTGATACATATACAATGCTCATGCATCTAAAATGCAAGGTTAGTGTTTTCAAGAAGCATAGCAAAAATAAAAGAACTGATTACTGGTAATTTCTAATCAATATCATTTTTTTTTAGATTTGGCATATTGCAAGATGGACTATCTCTTTGTTTTGTCAGTTAGATGAAATTTGTACAAATGTCACATATTTGATGATTATAAATTGTAATGTTTAAGAGTAGTTTGTGATTTCATGGTATCAGTTTTGTTATTGTTGACTGTAATTTCACTTTCTACCCAACACAAAGAACAGCTTCATGACATTGACTTCCATTTTTGTTATTTAAAGGATTTCTTCTGGCAGTTTTGATAATCTCTATTTCAAACAGTAAATTACAGAAACAAAGACAAAATACAACTGGTAGTTGAACAACCTCACCAAGTACTGGAACCATTTGTTAAGATGATTTGTTAGGTCATTTCTTTGATGTTGGATACATATACAAACATTTTAAAGCAACCTTTCATCTTTTCATTGTAGTCAAGCACAATGATGTTTTCATAACATTGTTTTAGAGTTTCCACTTATTGCTAAACTTTATATCTTTTTTTTATTCTGTAGAAAAAAAATGTTTGACAAATTTCACATATTTGATTTACAAAAATGCAGTGTTGAATTGACAGTTTTATATGTAGGTTGTCTATGTTGTATTATATTTGCCAATAAATTCAAGTTGTGTCTACAACAAAGGACTGCTTCTTGACATGGACATTTTCCATTTTGTTATTTAGATGCTTTCTTTTGACTTGTTGTTTATCTTAATTACAAACACTATATTACATAAACAAAGACAATATACAACTTGTAGTTGAATAACCTTACGAAGTGGAGCCATTTATAAGAATGATTTGTTGGGCCATTGTTCAATGTTGACTCAATTTGATGAAAAACATAGTAAATTGAGACTGTTCTCTCTTCCCGACCTTCTGTTTGTTTTTAGTATTGGCTTTTTTACTTTAAGCTTTATGAGTTTGATGCTATATAAATTGTTGGGCTGTTCCCTAGTGGTGATACAGAGCGGTGAATGCCTTTATGGGAGAAGAAATTCTACTTTCTTTGTCGTAAACAGTATAAATCAAGTGCATTGTATTTTTGTTTTTGTTCTGTTGGTGTTGTATGCCTCTTTGGATGTTCTTTCAGATTACCATGGTGATTACGTTGATACATAATTAGAAGTGTTCACTAATTTTAACTCTTGCTGATGAGTTAATCCTAGTATACAGCAAGGAATCCTAAACTAGCCTAGCCAGTTCTTGGCAAGGAAATTTTGTTTTTAATATTTCATCTAATCAAAATGGACAGAGAAAAGAAATAGGCATGATGAAAAAGGGATAATTCTTTGGCTCTTGGACCTGGACGTGAACAATTCCTCAGAGCCTTAATTGGCCGTGGCATTTCTGTACTGTGATGTTGGTTTCCTTAATTCATAGTCCCAAAAATGAAATTGGAGGGAACTTAAGATTTCCATTCCATCTGTATGTCCTATCTGTCTGAGGCACTTGGCTGCCGCTGCTGGTATTTACATTACACTTGCTGTTAGGCTTCAGAGTGATAAGTTACTGAATCTACTTTGACAATGGATGTAGTTGACCTGCTTTTATTGAAATGTATATCTTGGCAATGACCCTGGGTGAGGGACTATAAACTCTACAAATTAGCCATGTTCTTTCATAAAGCACTGTTTGAAATAAGTGTTATTGATTAGGTGGTCCCCAAAATAAGGTCAAAATAGTCCTGAACAATGACTATTAGTTGAGTTGTGATTGTATTTAATACTAGATAATCTACTACATATAAATGACAGTCTATGGTCTCAGTGCCACTGTATTTGAATTTTGACTTTAAATGTCTATGTTTGTTTATTGATGGTTAGGACAGGTAGGCTATAGTACAAGATAACCAAAATTGGAGGCAGATTCTCTACATTGCAGAACCAAATTACACCAAGTCATCATTTGCATTATATGCAATCTTTAGATTGGTGAGTTATACATGTACTTGTATCTGTCTAATGGGAGATATCACTGCAGCTTGTTAACATGGTAGTCGTGTGATAAAGAAATGTGTGCAGTTTCATTGGTCCACCATGTTATTGAAGTCTGACTCGATATAAAAATGTTTCAAGTTGTCTTTATTGGTTCCATTGGTTTATTTAGTAGAGGCAATAATCTTCAACTGCCATTCATTAGAATAAGACTTAATTATACTGCCATTGATTAGACATTGTAGGGTTCTAGACCACCGGGCTTGCTAATTCTGTTAGAATTGCTATCCATGGTCTGTTTAAGGGAATCAATTAGGGTGTAAACTAATTTTGATTGAATTGCATTTCCTGGTCTGTTTAGGGGAAGCAATTAGAGTCTGCTTTGATAGTACATGTACTGTAATAGATAAAGCCATTTGCAAATTGAGAATTGTGCCTAGAACCTTAATCACAAACCAGCATATATTGAATTATTCATCACAGGCTCTGCTACATTTTGGTATACCATACTTGATCGCGTGTTTGGGTCATGTGGCAATATCTGGATTGTAGTGATGGAGGGGAAAAAAAATAAGCTACATTGTACGATATCCTGGGGTGAAAAACAAACAGCATCTGAAAGTAAATTTGAATAGCCTCTGACATAAGGTCAGTGTGGGTGACAAACGTATCCAAATAAAGGTTAACATTCATTGATTGATATTTTTCAGTCAAGGGATTCAAGGGAAAATGGAACCCTCACCTAACCAACAGTGCATGTAGCCTTGGTTTACAATTTAACCACTGGAGCTGTCATGCATAGCTTAGTGGTTAGCATGCTTGTCTCTTGATTGAGAGGTATGGGGTGTGAATTCAAGCCACACTGCGGTTGGATGTCCCTTTCTTTTGAATGAGACAGTAAAAACTGAGGTCCCGTGTCATAGTAAGTGTCCACATGTTAAAGAACTCTCCCTGCTCTAATGTCATATGTGCTGAGCATAGGCAAAATTTGTTGCCTTTCACTGGCACATGGTGGTGTCTCTATTTAAGTGAAAGATTTTTGAGTGGGACGTTAAACTACAATACAATATGATGATACATACTCATTTGAGCATGTAGCCGCTATAACTTCAGACATTCTTACTTTCTTATAAACTGACAATCTCTTCAGATATTTTACTAAATGGGCCAGCCAGCTCTTATACAATGGGAGGTGTATTTGAACCCCTAACCTTTCAATATGGAATCTGGTACACTTGAAGTCTGGGTCAAGAGCACTTAAATCTGTGTCAAGCGCACTTAAATCTGAGTCAAATTCTCTTGCATCTTTATCAGATCTTATTAAAAAAAAATTTGGCACAATTGCATGATGATTTTGAAAATTTAATACAAATGAAAAAAATCTAGTCAATGGTTATAGTTTAATACTGTTGAGTTGTGTAATGGTTTGGTGCTTGTTAAGAGAGGAATATGTACATGATTATTGATATGAGTATCTTGTTTGAAGTAATATCGACAGCTGCAGTAAGGAGACTACGCGAGATATCATCACCCCTCCTCTAGTCTTCATTATTAATGCAGAATTGCTCCATATTCCCTATCTCCTATGAAAAAGTAGTGAGCTATTTACATGTTCACTCGTTGTTGAACATCCCTCTTAAAAGTTGAAAAAGTAGCAAGCCATTTACATGTACGTTTGTTGTTGAACATCTAAAAATTATTCATTTACTTGGAGATGTCACTGATTGCCAGTACAAGGCTACAAATTCGGCCTTTGTTCAGCACTTATGGCCATTCATTTATGAGGGTTCTTTAACATGCAGACATCTACTATGACATGAGACATCGGTTTTCACTGTCTCTTATGAAGGACAGGAAAAGTAAATCATTCCATGTTGAGGTTTGAACCCATGACTTGAAGGCAAGAACTCTTCTGCGGAGCCACATCAGTTCAATTTACACATACAGTCAAACTTGTCTATAGAGGTCACTCACGGGAACAGAAATTGTGGTCTGTAAAGACTGACAGCCATGATATAGAAGTCTTCTCTCTCAAAAGTGGTGTGAAAAAGTAAATCAAACAGAGCAAGTACAGGACCTGTTTGAGATATAAGATATTGTTTAATTTCTTTTTTTATAAAAAAAATGGAATCTGAATTACAACTGATTGATGAGACAGTTTCTTGTTAGACTATGATTTAAAAAACACATAGCTTGGCGGCCATATTGGTATTCTTGACCATCTATCGGTACATGTACTGACCATTCCAAAGCTATCAGAGATAATCATTTCAAGTTTTATGCCAGATAAATTGAGCACACAAAGATATGCTAGAACTAGTATTTAGAGAAGGAATTTGGTGGTAAATATAGCGCTTCTGTAGTTTTCCAGTTAATTTTCGTACACTCCGTCGTTTGATAAGAAAAAATAAAGATAAGGTAACCCCGGGTTCCATGGAGTAAATTCTAGCTTAATTTTACTAGACAGATGGGCATCGTGCGCTACAGAGTTTATTTATCGAGATTTAACTCAGAATCTCGTTCTCGACAATGCATCTACATCAGAAATACTCTTGTATCAGTTTTACACACAGCAACTATTTTAAGAAGGATAAAAATCTTAAGCATTGCATTTTACAGGAGATGTCCCTAAACTGCTGGTATAAAGCACCATATCTTGTATGATTATATCTATCATGTCTTTCCTTTTTTTTCACTTCAGATAAGTTACAGCTTTTCATACAGTATCAGTTATTCATTTTCTTCAGAACTACTAATGTAATGTGAAGGTCATGTTAGATATGGTTCGAGGGCATTGTTAAACTTACCGGCTTGCATGTATTAAATGCACCTGTACAACATATGATTGTTTTTTTTAGACTTTACGGCAAAACTTTTTGTTTGTTTTTATGCTGTATTTTATTCCATTTTGAACATCATTTCATCAACATCTTGGTGGCACCAGAGCTTGAAGTATCTTGATCTAAGAGAAGGGTCTATTTAGTTGTAGTCAAACTTTGACATAGGTCTATGATTTTAATGCTCATCTATAAGACAGGAAACCAATCATGCAACAACATGGAATTGAACCCCCAACCTTCTGATCACACTTCCGTAGAGCTACATCTTTCTGTTCATATCTCTGTTATATTAATGCATGTGCGAGACCCAGACAAGTCAAAGATGTGACATAATTATCCACACTGTCATTTGGATGAGACAGTGGAAAAACAAGGTCTTCTGGCAATAATTGACTTGGCTTGTTGCAGCATGCACTTGCCTAGGTTAAAGTCCTAAGCATAGGTTGTAATTTCTGTATATGTTGGTCGATTGTATAGTTGTCTAATGTCCCATTCAAGAATCTTTCACCTGTATGGAGACATCATTGTATGTCAGTGAAGGGCTGTAAATTTGGCCTAAGCTGGGCACTTATTGCCATTGAGGTGTCAGCAGGGAGAGTTCATTAATGTGCTGACACCTACTGTGACATTGGACCTCGGGTCTGACTGTCACATCTAAAGGACAGGGACAGCCACCTAAGTCTACAACTTAGATTCAAACCCAGAACTTCACAATAGGAGGGTAACCATGGCAACCATGAAATAACGGAGAAAATGGCATGGAACACCAAGAAATCCAATGATTTTACACACAGGTGTACATGTGTCAGCTTCTAGCATCTGTGGGGATGGAATGAAAGAGTATCTATTTATGTACAGTTGTTGTCTAGTAATGTAAACAGTGTAGGTACAGAGAGTCGTTACCAGGTGTCATGTTGTTTGATGTTATTTCAGGTGTTTTACAGTGGGTGGTAATCTCAGGTGCAGCACTAAATCAGGTGTTATAATGGGGGAGATCTATAGTATTACTCAGATATTTGGGAGAGTTACAAAATGTTTGATGCAAGACCGCTTTTTGTGTGATATCATTGCAACCTCTTTGATAAAGTTACATAAATAACTGGCTCCAAATTGGTTCGCAAAGTAAGGTTCCTTTTATGATTGTATAATGCCTGACTCAAGAATCTTTTACTTATATGGAGACGCCATCATACGCCAGTGATAAGCTACAAATTTGACCTGAGTTTGGCACTTAAAGGCATTGAGCAGTGTGGGGTTTTTCTTGTGCTGACACTGACTGTGACATGAGACCTACGTTATAATACTATCTCATCCAAAAGACAGGGAATACCAGTCGTCTAGCAAATGGACATAAACTCAAGACCTCAGTATTATATGTTGAACACTTGACCTCAGAACTTGGAAGTCACTTGAATAAGGTGATCATATAGTACTGATCTTCAGATCATCTGGTCAGGGTTTGAGTCTTGGCAGAAGCAGTTGACTTTATCTGTCCTTCAAATGAGACAATAAAAGCCATTGACCACCCACAATAGATCTTAACTTGTTATAGATTCCTCACTGCTTAAAGGTCCAAAGTGCTGATCATAGGTCAAAGTTTGTAATCTTTCACCAGCATTTAGTGACTTCTCCATATTAGTTGTTGTTGTTGCGTTATTGTTTAACACCTACTCAAGAATCTTTCACTCATATGGAGACGTCACTGTGTGCCGGAGCAGAGCGACAAATTTTGGCTGTGCTCAGCACTGCTGGCTGTAGAGCAGGGAGGATTCTTTAACATGCCAACACCTACTGTGACATGGGACTTCGGTTTTTACTGTCTCATCTGAAAGACAGGGATGGCCAACCAAAGACTGGCGCTGCGGGGATCGACCCACAGACCCTTCAATTTGAAGTCGAACATGCTAACTACTTAGCCATGGAGGCCCCTCTCCATATTAGTAAAAGATTCTTTTAGTGGACTGTTAAGGGACATTAACACCAATATGGTAGTCTCTGTTGTCATGTTTAAACAGCCTGAAGTGATAACCAGCAGTCTCAGTGTTGATCATCCGTATTGTAAGGTGGTCTTTTATGGGAGGTGATCTTGAGGTGAAACTTAACAATTCTATCATTTAGTATCAATGCAAAACTTATTGAATTCAATATGTGACAAATGAATACATACCTCATGCTTAAAGCTTTAAAATATCATATGTAGGTATAGCTGATTTTCTTCTAACTGCTAAGATGTCATATTTGTGAAAATAAATAGTTGTGAATAAAGGTATACCAGATATATTTTTCTAGTACATTGTGTAGATACTGGTGTTTCTCAGAGGTGAGAGAAGCTGAACTATTTCTGTTTTTTGTATAAAATTTATTTTTCATCTGCTGCTGATTTTAACCGTTTTCAGGTGAGTGTTAAAAAATATGAGTACAATTGGAGGCCAAGGAAAGCCTACCCTTTTTCAATGTATTTAGTGTTCCTGTAAAATCCAGATACATATATACACACTATACTTATCTGTTCATCAAATTTTGGTCAAGGTATAAGAATTTAAAAAAGAAAAGAAACAATCTAGGCCTATAGTTTACTTCTAGTTTGACACAATGATAAAGACAAAGAAATAGGATATTTTTGTCATTCAGTGACTGATGTTTAGGAAATTCAAGCATGCTTGTGATCAGGAAGATAGTCATACATATGTAGGAAAATGATATGTCTTTATTGTCACTCAGTGAACGATATACAGGAAATTCAAACATACTTATGACCAAGAAGATAAATCAGCAGGAAAATGAAAAGGATGTGTAAAATCTGACATGGATCTAAGAAAAAATACTTTTAAAAAAGTTTTTAAAGAAGCTGTCTTTTAGAAATGCTGTTTAACATGGTGGTAATTGATAAAAATTAACACTGTATGAAGTCTAGTATAGTCAATTAAGAAAGGTTTGTGGTAAGTGAGTTACTTTGAAGCTTTTTTTTCTAGTTCAAGATTTAAATTTTGTTTACTCTAAAGCTCAGTGTGTGGTGATTACTTCATTGTCTAACATGCATACTTCTGATTTGGAAGCCTTTAATTTAAACATAATTAAAATACTTCTTTCATTTTCATTTATTTTTGTAGTTTTCTTGTTGAATTGTTGACTAACGTCCCACTAAAGAATCTTTTCTTAATAGAGAGATTCATGTACGGGCAATGGCATGCCATAGAAGGACTACAAATTTAGCCTATGCTTAGCACATATGGCCATACACCAGTGAGGGTTCTCTAATTTGCCAAGACCCACTATGACATAAAACCACAGTTTGTACTTTCTCATCTGAAGGACAGGTAAAAAACAACTGCCATGGTATTTGGAATAATTTAATCTTTTAATTATGATCAATTTTTAAATTCAATCTAATTTTTTTTTTTTGTGAAATAGGACTAAGAATTATTCACATAGTTTTATAATAGTCAAAATTTTCATGTTTATTAGTTATCTGCATGTATTTATTTGTATTAGCATGGGAGGCTGTAATTAGGTACACATGGCAATACTGCTTCTGATGTACATGTATATAGGTAACAGTAATTGTGTATACTATGGTAAACCTAATGTAATAAATATTTCCATACCACTTATGTAATTTGCGCTTACTGGTATGTTTACTATTATACTAGGCAGGACATACATGATATATGGTGAAGTGACTGTTTATAGCAATCTGTTATGTATTTCATGTGGTTAGATCATCCTATATAATTAACACTAATTAAGCCCATGCAGATAACAAGTCTGTCAGCCTAATATATCAGATGAGGACTAGGCGGGGATTCTATAAGCTGAATTCTAAATTTAAAATCGAGATTCCATCTCAGACATCCACCTCTTAGTATCTATAAATTGCCTTTAATGATATTCATCTACATAAAACAGTTTGTTAGACCGGATGCTGCATTAGTGGAGAGATAAGTTGAACTAGAATAAGGTCTGGATCTGCACTAAAATCAAGATCGTCCAGGTAATAATGAAGGTGTACAAGTGGGAATATAGGGATTGTTACTGGCATGACTGTGTCGAGAAAGAGAGAGAGAGAGAGAGGTAAACTTTAGATCCACCCTCAGCAACTTAGTAAGTAATGGGGTGAGAGAGAGAGAGAGAGTGAGAGAGAGAGGGAGGTTAAAGTAACCATGTTCTCTTGGAGAGGAGATCCTGCAGATAGAATAACAGAACTTCATAAAGCGTTGGTGTTTGATAGTTTGGACAGTAGACTTGCCTAAAATTGAGGATTTATAAAAAATGAGAGATGTAGTGGCTCCAGAGTAGTGTGTTTTACCATCTTATTGTGTGGACATGGGTTAGACTCCTCATAACAAATACAACTCCAGGGTTTTTTCTGTCCTTTGTATGAGGCAGCAAAAACAAATGTGACAATAGGTGCGATCATGTTGATGCTGTAAATGTCAATTATAGGGCAACTTTGTGGCCCTTCAACAGCATTTTGAGATGTCTCCATATAAGTGATTCTTTAGTTAAAGGCCGGGTTTTTTCTCCCATGGGAGAGATTTCTATGAGAGTAACACTTTACATTAGTAAATGTCTATGTTATCATTGAGCAGGGGTAACAGGATC
>JACSZP010034953.1:0-10547 GCA_016161895.1 Pinna nobilis
ACCTGTGTTAGCTTGGCCTTTTGACCAGTAGAACATTACATTAGATAGAATAAATTTACCAACATTAAGTGTACCTGTGTAAGCTTGGCCTTTTGAGCAGTAGAACATTACATTAGATAGAATAACTTAACAAACAGTAAGTGTACCTGTGTTAGCTTGGCCTTTTGACCAGTAGAACATTACATTAGATAGAGTAACTTTACAAACATTAAGTGTACCTGTGTTAGCTTGGCCTTTTGACCAGTAGAACATTTCATTAGATAGAATAACTTTACCAACATTAAGTGTACCTGTGTAAGCTTGGCCTTTTGAGCAGTAGAACATTACATTAGATAGAGTAACTTTACAAACATTACGTGTACCTGTGTTAGCTTGGCCTTTTGACCAGTAGAACATTTCATTAGATAGAATAAATTTACCAACATTAAGTGTACCTGTGTTAGCTTGGCCTTTTGAGCTTTCAGTTTCCCCATGGTGTAAGAGGGGGGATCTTGTTCCTCCTCCAGATCAATGTTCTGAAACTCCTCTATTGTGAGCTGACTAGAAGGGGTGTTCTTAAACTCATTTAATCTGGAAAATATAAATTCAAATTTGAAAAACTTGACATTTTTTGTTATAAATTTGTCTCAGTTCAGTGTTAATGTCCCTTTAATAGCTGGGTTAATGAATCTGTCCAGTGGACATTTTAATCTGCTAGGAAATAACTTTCTTCCACCATTAGCCGTGAAAGACAATGTTTACCCATGAAAAGTTACATGGGCTATGACATGTCACATATTGAAATTTAATGGCTGAGCATTATATCAAATTCTGTGTGTACATACATTCTAGTGGTGGAAATGTGGGAGAAAAAAATAAAACATGGATGTTTAGTGCAAAAGGAAATCTAAACCCTCGTGGTAAGAATCTGAAAGTCCAATCCTCGGGAAACCCTCAGATTAGACAAACAGATTCTAATAATCTTTTACCATGAACTTAAGAAGCACAAATGCTAAAATCCAATAAGTAAGAACCCTACCTTTTCCTGATGGTTGTATCACAAACTTTCGCAATCTTTATGACATCTTTCACATTTCTGGAAAAATCATGCATTCTGGCAGCTACAAGCAGTGCTGAAACAAATAAACAAAGGCATTAGGACAACATTTACATGTATTCAAATAGAGTAGTAAAAATGCATAGCTCTATTCAAAATGTTTATTATACTAAGATGTAAAGTTGTATATTACCTAGTCACATTTCTGAAAGATGCATTTGTACATTTGTATGAGAGAGAGGGGGAGGGAGCATGGGTAGGGGCAGTATATGGCACCAAGAAAACAACAATTAGATACAATCAAACCAAAGTGCATGTACATGTAGAGCCCATAATGAAAAGAGAGAGAGAGATATAAAGAGAGAGAGAGAGAGAGAGAGAGAGAGAGAGAGAGAGAGATTTAATGTACCTGCTCCACAGAGTCCTGAGGGGCGCCGGCCTGTATGCATCCAATCACGTTTCATCCTGGAAACAAGCCTAAGAGCAGTCATGGAAACTTCATGTGTCTTTTCTTCAAACTCCAACTTGTGAGCAAATCGAGGTATGTACAAGCATGGATCTACAAATTATGAATATAAATAAAATGATGTCATAAATTGTGGATAAAAACTGAATGTACACGTTAAAAAATAAATATGCAATATACCAGTATATATATACACATACACAAATACCTGCCTACCTTCACCCCCCACCGCTTTACTTTTCAATATCAGGTCTTATATTTAGGCCTACAGGCACATAAAAGTTAAAAATTCCTATGTAGAGACAGTAGTCTGATTATGGAAGAAAGTCACAATTCATGTAGGAAAATAATCACAAGGAAAACGAGCACATTTCTAATTTTTTAACATGTTTTCCATTTGAATACACATTAGACTTGCACTTTATGGAGAAATTTGATCAGATACATGTACAGATAGATGACATGTATCTGAAGTATTTGGAGGATGTACTCTTGTATCTGTTAGAGTGAAGTCAGGTACAGGGACTAACACCAGAGAAATATATGTATCTACTAACACTAGTAAGGACCCATGAAATACTAAAAGGGTTTAGATATGCACAAAGAAACACTGGAGGAGCATACATTTCTTAAATAATCTTTTTTTTTTAAAATTAAAAGTCTAAGTTTTCTTTTGTGTAATCTTCTTAACCCTTTCAACCCCAAGTATCAGAATGGTATGCTCTTTTCTATTGTCTGGACCAGTCTATTTCGGTCTGTGGTGTTGAAAGGGATAAGCCTTGTTAAGGACTGATTGTTATGATAGATAATTATTTGAATTACAAAAGAAATTACATCTAGTATATTGATCTAACATATCTTTTTTTTAAGTATACACATTTGCCAACCTTGAAAGATTTTCATGGGAAGATTTTGAAATTTCAACCGAGGGGGAGGGGGACTCTTAAATTTACTAAGAATTAATAGGAAACTTTAAGTTTTTCATGGGAGAGATATAAGCATTTTTTCATCAGAAATCCTTAAAAATTTTATGTAAAAAATAGGGAGAGTCCCTCTTCCTAGGGAAAACTAGGCAAGTACGAGTATTCCTATTAAAATCAATCTTTACAATTAGTTAAATATTTCAGTATCTAAAAATTATTTCTTGTTTCAATCAGACATAAACATGTATAACCATGCGCAGATCCAGGATTTTTTTCCAGGGGAGGGATCGATGGTTCCAACATGTTAAAAGGAAAAATCTAACTCCTATAAAGTGAGAATCAAGGCATTAACTGATGTCTATTAATTCATTTTTTTTTAATTAATCGATAACATCTTTAAATAAATTAAATTTAATAATATTTTACTTCATTCATAAACACTTTTTTCAAAATACTGAACCCTATGCATATCATAATATCGGTATATACTGTGACTTTTCCTCCCCTACGTACATTCTCTGTTATACATTATGATGGGTACATGTGCACTCAAATTCAAACCGCTCGCACCTGTAGTACGAGTTACTTCCCTTAGTCTGTGACGTATCTTGTTAGAGCCATCATGTTATTTGAGTGCTCGCCACAAGAACGACGATGATCACTGTATTGGCTATTTAGTGTGTTTTACGAAAAGGTGAGTCATGTATTTTCATTTTGTTTAATTGCTTAAAGGTAAAGACCCTAAAATACGAGCGAGAAAGTCTCCTCTTTGTTTTTATCTCCCAAAAGATATACGGTGCCAGTAGACCGAAGCGAAGTTATGCGAATATTTTTGCAGTAGGTTGAACAAATGACTTCCGCTCGCTGTTACGATTTAGAGTTAGGTCTGATGCAGAATGCCATTGTTCGTGCAAGTGTTTCCTATCTGTTTTTAAGGGTTAGAAATAAGTTGTAAATTGTTTCTGGAAAACACTTCGTCAAAATAGAACAATGGCAATGATACACAACTGAATGCACTCGATGGAATGTGTATGATAATAAACAAAAACAAACATTGAATAAGTTTATAAGTTTTGTTATTCTTGTTGGCAGAAGGGACTATCCCATTTCAGTAGGAACGAGGGGGTAAACAAGAAGGGCGCGTGAAGCAAAATAATGCTCTAAATAAAACGTGTATAAAAATTTACGTGAAAATTTATCCAAACTTGATTTTACCAGGCAATTGTTTGTTTGGGTGTTAAGAAGAAAAGAAATTTCAAAAATATTTTCATCCATATCAAATCTGTTTCTAGGATGGAAATTTGGGGAAAATCAACAACAACTAGAACCATATTTCTCACTCTAACATGGGTTTTTAGAGAAAATGATATGCTACTGTCTGGTGTCATGCAAACATCATGTAGTGAAGAACACATGAAAGGTCAACTCTAAAATTACATTAACAATCCTAAGTAACAGTGTTAGGAATCCTCAAGCTGTAGGGCTACCTGTATACAATGTCAGACAAAATCCTGACCAGGAATAAAACTATGGTAATTCCTATAGCACTTTAAAAGGGAAAGTATTCATCATGTTAGGGTTCAATGACTGATGTTAACATATGTTACATATATGGCAAGGTACACAAGCATGACTCAATATTAATGATGTAATGGTAATTACATGGATGTGTATATTCCTGATCAGGTAGGATGGAGTGATAGGCAGTGGTCATGTTATTATGTATTAGCTAAGGCCTTTAACTTTCAGTAAACATTTACAATGACCTGCCTTTGTAGCCTATGTGGTTGTATTTATAATGTACATTGTGGCCTACTGGTTAGGCATGCCCTGTTATTTACTGACGTTTTGAAAATAATATCTTAGGGTATGCCACTTTTAGTCTTATTTCAGTGATTTTGACTTTTGTGCGACCTCAAGTTTATGAATATGATCGCTTTAGAGATTTTGACATCTAGATCTGATGCTCAAGATATATTTTTTTTATCGCATTGACAGATTTTTAACATGCCAATTATTTACAGTGACTAATATTAGACCTTGGTTTGTACATTGTACCTACCGGGTATCAAAAGCTTGTAAACTCATCATGTACTGGTAGACAAACATCAACAGTAAAAAATGAGGACAGATACATGTACCAATATTTGATGACAATTGTTTAAGAAGGGTACCCTGTAGCAGTGGGTCCCAGGGCATCTGGTCTGGTTTCAGGACAGATCCCTAATGAGTGATCGAGGGGCAAGACTCTACATGTACTTAAGCTCGGGGAGAGTTCCAACTCAATGATACACTGTATAAAGTTGAGCAAAGTGGATTTCTTTTCCTTGCTTTTGCTCACAGTTAGGCCATGTCTTTATGTTCCTTTGTCAAAATGAGCCTTTTCAAATTGCCTTTATCTCTGTGTACCACACCATCATCCATTTCATATGAACTGCACAGTTATTAATTTGTTGTAAAAATCGAAGATTTTCAGAAACAGGGATATATTTTCTCACATTAAAAGGTATATTTCTTATTGTGTCAAGGCTTATACTTATGTTGCTGTTGCTGTTATCTTCTCCACTGTTCTCTGTCGCACTCAAACATTTACTTTCACTTTCCATGGGATGCAGGACGAATGACCTCATGTTGAATTCATCCAAGTTACATATTCATGTAGGGCCTCCGTGGCCGAGTGTTTAGCGTGTTTGACTTTGAATCGAAGGGTCCAGGGCTCGATTGCCGAATCGGTTGGCCGTCCCTTTCTTTCAGATGAGACAGTAAAAACCAAGGTGGTCCTGTGTCACAGGTGTTGGCATGTTAAAGAACCCTCCCTGCTCTAGGGCCAGCGAGCCGAGCACAGGAACAATTTGTCGCCCTTCAACGGCACACAATGACGACTCCATATGAGTGAAATATTCTTGAGTGGGATATTAGACAACAATACAATACATATTCATGTAGGCCCCTCCCCCAAATTGATATTCAGTCATTTTCAATTTTTAGCATGAATGGAGCATGACATATTTGTATCCACATACATGTTAACCATACTCACTCTGTTGAAATATGAGGTTCCTATCTAATCCAACCACATTGCAAATATTACGTCATGACGTGTATTACTTGATATGATCAGAAATGAAAGGAACCTCATCTCAGTCATAGGGCAAAGTTTCAGGTTCAGGATGTCCACAAGTAATTGTGAAATTAGGAAGGGAGATATCCCTCAGAGTCTAAGAAAAGTGCATGTCTACATGTAGGAGTACTCATTTCCTTTTATTTTGAAGGATTATCTGTTGTTATCTCACACAAGAATCTTACGTACACTCCATACCAATTGCACCAAATGTCTGTGACTTCTGGTCTATGATGGGCTTTTACAGTTATTGAACAGTCAGTTATTCTTTAACAATTCTGTTGGTTTTTACAATCTAATGGGCAATTAAAAGAATGGGCCACTTCTTCTTCATTAGGGTTTAAACCCATACCTCCCAGTCAAAAGAGGAGCCTCTATAATGAAGCCACATCAGTCCAAAGAGGACTTAAGGGGAGATGTACACAACGTCACAAGAAAAACTACTGATTACTAAGTCTAAGCTTGCATTTGAAATGTTAAGTTGTCTATTCTTTCACTGACTTGATGATTTATGTATTTCTCTTTCAGATGGACAGGCCACTGAAAACGGAACCAAAAAGCTGTTTAAATTTGAAACAGAATCGAGAATTCTCAGATGATGAAGTGAATCAAGAGGTTCCACAAAATTTCGTTAGCAAACTAACCAGTGTTCAGCGTCCAATCAGACAAAAGGAACCCTCGTGGCAGATACCCTTGACTCCGCCTCTTCAGCTGCCCAATGCCAAAGTTAGTGAAGAGTACAACTGGCAAGCGACACTGCCCACTGTCCGAGAACGTAATGCCGTCATGTTCAATAATCACTTAATGGCGGACATTTTCTTCCAAGTCGGGATGGCACCAAATAGACAGAGAATACCTGGTCATAAATATATCCTGGCTACTGGCAGCTCAGTATTTTTCGCAATGTTCTATGGAGGTCTAGCAAATCTTGAGGGAGACATTGAGATACCAGATGTTGAGCCATGTGCTTTTCTGAACATGTTGAGGTAAGGTTATTGTGCATATATGACTGATTATGATAAGGGACTGAAAATGATTGACAATATACTGATTCAATCTCATTTATTGATTAAAATTTGAATTTTTGATGAAAAAATTCTTCTTACTAAATGTCTGATCAAGACTTGGCGATTACTATTATTATCAATACATGTAACACAAATTAGAGGTCCCACAGTTAAAACCCCAGATGTTGGATGGCTGTTTTTTTTTTCCTGTTCTGTGGATGAGACAGTAAAAAAGAATGTCCCATGTAATTTGTGTGGCTGATTAAATATTCTCTACTACACAGGATAAAGTCTATAAGGCCACCCTAAAGAAATTGTTGGTTTACTGTAATACGACTCAGACTTTTTTAGTGTGTAGGTATGTGTTGCATTATCGCAATAACAATTTTTATGGATGACCCACCTTAGAACAGTACAGATACCAGCATAATATAACTGAAATGATGTTGACAGTGGCCTAAAACACACACAAAAACCCCCCAAATGACGGAACACATGTATTCAGTTTACCTGATTATGGTAGATTGATTTTGCATGTGAAATAAATTATTTATTCATTTTCATGAAGTCTGATGTGGTGTATATATTGAAAATGAAAAAAAATTGATGCAGAAAAACTACATGTAAAACCTGTTACACTAAGTTCTGTCAGCACAGTTAAATCCCAGTGATACTAGTTTTTACTGGCGCCCAATGGCCTAGTGTTTAGCATGTTTGGCTTTTGACCCAGGGTGAGGTCGAGTGTTTGATCAATTCATTCCATGCCTGTCCTGGGGACAGTAAAAACCCAGGTACCGTGTCAAAGTAAGAGTCGGCGCGTTTAACTTTAAGAACCCTACCTGCTCTACGGCTATTAGTTCCGAGCATAGGCAAAATTTGTTGTCCTTCACCAGAACACAGTGACGTGTCCATATAAGCAAAAAATTCTTGAATGGGACAATACAACCAACCAACTAGTTTTACGCAGGTCAGGTAATTACTTAGACCTTAAATCTGTGTTACTGCTCTATTTTCAGATATCTGTATTGTGATGAAGTCCAGCTAGAGCCAGACAACATACTTGCAACTCTGTATGCTGCCAAGAAATACATTGTTCCCCACTTGGCCAAGTCATGTGTGCGTTTTTTGGAGACGAGTCTGAGTGCCAGAAATGCTTGTATATTATTAAGTCAGGGACGATTATTTGAGGAGCAAGAACTAATGCAGCGTTGTTGGGAAGTGATAGATGCTCAAGCTGAAGAAGCACTGCAGTCGGATGGATTTACAGAAATAGATGTAAATACACTTAAAACTGTGCTTACCAGAGAAACATTGAACGCAAAGGAGCTATCTGTTTTCAATGCTGTGTGTAGGTGGGCAGAAGCTGAATGCCAGAGGACTAACCAGGATATATCAGCAGATGTTAAACGTAAAGTGTTAGGGGAAGCGCTATATCTTATCAGAATTCCGACTATGTCCTTAGACGAGTATGCCAACGGCCCAGCTCAGTCTGGCATTCTCACTCTCGAGGAGACAAATGACATCTTCTTGCATTATCTAGCTAGGAACAAACCCGAGCTGAAATTCTCAAAGAAGCCTCGCTCTGGTTTGACTCCTTATAAGTGCCACAGATTTCAGTCGTCGGCATACCGGAGTAATCAGTGGCGATATAGAGGGCGCTGTGATAGTATTCAGTTTGCTGTTGACACCAGGATATTTGTTGCTGGGTTTGGATTATATGGATCCAGCAATGGTGCGGCTGAATATCAAGTCAAAATTGAACTGAAGAAAAACGGGGTTGTTCTTGGACAAGGTTTTAAGAAGTTTTTCTCAGACGGATCTAGCAACACATTTGCTGTGATATTTGAAAACCCCATACAGATAGAACCAGATGTATTCTACACAGCCAGTGCTGTTCTTGATGGGGGTGAATTAAGTTACTTTGGCCAGGAAGGCCTTACAGAAGTTCAGTGCGGAAAGGTCACATTTCAGTTCCAGTGTTCATCTGACAGCACAAATGGAACGGGAGTGCAAGGGGGACAGATTCCTGAAATAATTTTTTACTGCTGAAATATATAGCAATATTTAGATGTATACTGAGCTAAACTGCCACGGATGTTTTAATCTTTTGACTGATAAGTTATTAGTAGAAATGCGCATTTTTGCATCCAAATTTTTAATTTTAGAGCAAAAAAAATTTTAACTTAGAGTTCAGACATGATGATGTCATAAAACTTTTTACCACATATTTTTTTTACCATTTGATACCTGCCACTATTGATTGTAATTATAACTCTCTTTATAGCATATTGTCAGTACACTCCCTCACTTATTAGTACTATTTTTACTTATTGACCCTTTCAACCCCCAAGTGTGTCAGAATGGAATGCCCTTTTCTATCATCTTAGATCAGTCCATTTCAGTCTGTGGTGTTGATTCATACAAGTTAAACTATTATTCCATACACTACTGCACTGATTTTGTTTGCCAAATCATTCTCATCCATAGATTGGTGATAACTTCTAGTTATCTGTCTATTCCTCCGTCAGTGTGTCTGTCCATCAGCTTTTTGGTTTTCGGATAATCTTTGCATAGGAGAATGACGCAAACAAAATACATGTACAGTAATAAGCACAAGGCTACATAGTTGTAGTAAAGCCATGAAAAGCCTTCACTTTAATCTAGGCATGTTATTAGATTTGATCAACTGCAACTTTGTACTTCAGATAAGGTGTATTTTGGGATGTCTCTTGTACTCGTTTGTTCAAAGTAATTTCTAGCAATGTACTGGAGACATGTTTTACAGATTGATAAAACTCACCAAAAAGTCACAAGGTCAAAATTTCTATTATATCTTAATGTCACCAAGTTTAGTTAGGTTTACAATCTATTTTAGGATTTTTATATCTCTAAAAAAATCAAATTTAAGTCTAACCTGTCCATATTTTTCCCCATTGTATACAGTACAACATATGGCGTATTAAGAAGCTGCTTAACTGAAAGTATGGTGATTTCAATCTTAAGATTTGTATTGAAAAGCCTCCAACTATAAATCATTGATTTCATAGTAAAATTTAGTACTTATAATGAAACCTGGCATTACACTAACAATGTTCAACATTTTTTTTTGTCTTTTTTTGTTGTTGTATATTTACGTCCTATTCCCAAATCCTGAAATTTCATGTCCAAGATCAAACTTTCAAACAAATCTTCCAATACCACATTTCTTTAATTATTTTTTGTATCTCTTTTTTGAAAAAATGTGTTCCTTTAGAAGTTGAAAGCCAGTGTGACCCTTGTAGACTCGTGTCAGGTTAGTGCAATATTTGATAAAAACTTCATACAGGTTGTACAAACTTACGGAAAGAATGCATTCAAACTACATTATATACAGGTGTGAAATGAATGAACTTGTGAAAAATGTGTGACATGTGTATAAATGAAATTTATTTTGTATATGCATGATTATTTTAGAGATGAGTTTTTAGTTACCTGCATGTATAATTCTTTCAATGTTTAAATTTTTGTAACTTGTGTTCTTTTTTTACCTGCCAATCATTTTAGGTCATGTGACCAACGTGCATCCATGTTATTCTTGTTTGTACATATGCACAAAGGTATGTAGGTCGTCATGCAAGTGTATATATGCAATGATATGACATGTATTTTACTCAGCCTAAGTAAAGGTCAAACTTAACCTAAGTAAAGGTCAATTTTAACATTTCTGATTTTAATCTGCAACATATTTTCAATCACGTCAACTTTTATTCTTACAAAATTTCCTACTTTGAAAATTTCTTTTGAGCACATATTTTACTTGGGCTAATCGAAAGTCAGTTTTAGAATTTATGATTTTTAATAGCCACATTTATATGTCATCTACCACTTCAGATCTTCCAGTAATTGACAATTTATTATTGTTATGAATATGATGTTCTTTAAATGGCCATCTCTACTACTTGCATGTAGAATTTATATTAGATAATTGTAATCAGGTGTATTAAATTTAGATACT
>JACSZP010034954.1:0-13855 GCA_016161895.1 Pinna nobilis
GTAGGAGGCTAGTTGGCACGTTAATGAATCGTCCGTAGTAGGAGGCTGGCTGGCACGTTAATGAATCGCCCGTAGTAGGAGGCTAGTTGGCACGTTAATGAATCGTCCGTAATAGGAGGCTGGCTGGTACGTCAAGGAATCGCCCGGAGTAGGAGGCTAGTTGGCACGTTAATGAATCGTCCGTAATAGGAGGCTGGCTGGTACGTTAATGAATCGACCGTAGTAGGAGACTAGTTGGCACGTTAATGAATCGTCCGTAGTAGGAGGCTAGCTGGCACGTTAATGAATCGCCCGTAGTAGGAGGCTGGTTGGCACGTTAATGAATCGTCCGTAGTAGGAGGCTGGCTGGCACGTTAATGAATCGCCCGTAGTAGGAGGCTAGCTGGCACGTTAATGAATCGTCCGTAGTAGGAGGCTAGCTGGCACGTTAATGAATCGTCCGTAGTAGGAGGCTAGTTGGCACGTTAATGAATCGTCCGTAGTAGGAGGCTGGCTGGCACGTCAATGAATCGTCCGTAGTAGGAGGCTGGCTTGCACGTCAATGAATCGTCCGTACGTTAATGAGTCGTCCGAAGTAGGAGGCTGGCTGGCACGTTAATGAATCGTGCGGAGTAGGAAGCTGGCTGGCACGTAAAAGAACCGTCACTATTTGAATAATTGTTGAAAGTGTTGAGCGAGACCAAGCGTTAATGTCTCCCAATGAGCAAACGATTATCGAATGAAACATTAGAGATCAAAGAAAGAATTACAAGATTGTAGAGGATGGAAAACCCTTTTTTAATTCTTAGACTGCAATTCAAATGATCAATTTCTATGGAAAAGAACATAAAAAATACCTAAAGGTATCCATGTCAGAAATATGTGTCATAGATGACAATGTTAAACTTTTTAAATGCTGTGTAACTAAAACTATGAATATTATGAATATCAAAAAAGTTGTGTTCGTTAGAATGACATTGAGATTTTTTATGTGCCAAGCTGTCAATCCGATATTTTGGACAGTTAAATTTTGGCCATTTTCCTAAGGTGGCAAATTGGCCAAAATTAAACAATGTCCAAAATATTCCAATTTACGGGTTCCAAGATGTTTTTACAGGATCTTAAATTTTACAATTACAACATACCTTCCCCTTTTGATTGAGATTCGTTTGTTTTCGCTGTATTGAATATAAAGTGAATATATTTTATTCCACTTATCTTCCGGTCACTTACCTGCTAATTATCTCTTTAACACGTGAACTTTAAGATACCAATGCTACATAGTATGCCTGCAGGTAAATAAGAGTATTGTCTCATTGCAAGCTCGTTAACGGAGTAAAAGGACTGTATTTTTCCAATGGGAAAATTTAATAAATCCTTTTATGAAAGTTTTTAAACTACGTGTGTGTGTTTATATATTTACCCAGTAGTGGTAATCCATTGGTCAGTTTTTGTACTAGTACTCATCCGTATTGCCGGTAAATGAGACGGAGTTAACATTTCGAACTGTAATTAAATGTCGTTCCCCAACCAACCACCCTGTTTACAACTATCTGGGTTTTGTCGTGATTGTTACCGGCATATTTATCTTCTGTTGAGTTAAAAATAATATTATATTTTAATATAATATATATTTTACAGACTCCTGGCTGAGCATCATTAATTGGTCCAATATAGATGAAATAGAAGATACCAAGGTATATTCCAAATAGAAAAAGTAAACGACAAACAAAAATGTGGCACAAAAAGTAGACAAAATCACAAACAGAAACACACAAATACACTTATAACTAAAAATAGTGTAACACGAACCCCACTAAAAACCGGGGATGAGTTAAGGTGCTCCGGAAGGGTAAGCAACTCCTACTCAACGCGTGACACCCGTCCAAATTAAAATTTTGTACTATACATTAACAAATTGATTGCACTTTCGAGCGCTTCAAATCCTACATACTCTGTTTGATTATTATATAAATTATTTCTATTCGTTTGAGTGAAACGAATAAGATAATAATCTCAGTTTCCCTCCCTCTCAACTGTGCGACAACATGTGCTGAAACAGGTGTAAATCAGATGTGGATTACTGTAAATCCGGTTTTATTCGCGAGAATTTTATTTTTGCGTATTTACGCGAGAGCACTTTCTCGCCAAAATAAAGTTCTCGCTAAATATACTGACCTGATATTTACATGTATCAAGCAATATAAACCTTTGACTTAAATGCACGCTCACGAAAATCTAGTATCGCGAATAATTTCATGATCATCGCTTCGTTAAAATAAAGTGCCGCGGAAATTTCTGGATTTACAGTATACAAACTTCTATAGAACCTTTAGTAAATTTGAAGTCATAAATTTTTTTTCGAATCAACAGCATTAACCTGTTTACTTTTTAATACTTTATACTACCATTTCTCGCAATAAATTAAAGCATAGACCTTTTGGCATAATAGACAGTCGATTCTTCAACAAAGCAAGCAATAGGAAATATTCATATCTGGTGGTCAGTCATTACAAAAAAAATACTCGTCAAACACTTTTCTGGTTCTACGCACAAATACTGTGAGGTTGGAGAAAGATGCTCCTCATTGACAATATGTTCGTGGTCTTTGGTGACTTAGTATTCCAAAAGTTTATTTGAATTTCCAAGGGGACAAACTGTGCTCTTCTATGAGCAGATTTTTTACGTTCTTATAGGGCAGAGTTTATTCAAAAGCTTTCAAATGAGAAGACCTGTTACTGTTACTGTTGACTTGTCATTGAATTTAATAGTTATATCTGATATTCTGAAGGTTATAAATAAGCAATTAACTTGTAAATAAATGTCTATTTTGTAAAAGATGCGTTGGCATACCATACGTGATATATTTACACCATATGCAGGGGGAAATGAGGTATGACTGCTCAGAATGGACAATTGACGATTGAGAAGACAATACAAGCAAGTACATGAAGGCCCAACAACAGCCTGTATATAAAAGTAAAGAACAGTAATCGATCTCATAATTCCTACAAGGAATGCAAAATAAGGAGTTGGTCAAACACGGACCCCCGTAAATGCCAGAGGTGGGATCAGGTGCCTAGGAAGAGAAAACATCCACTGATGATCTGTCACATCTGCCGTGAGCCCTATGTCTTGATCAGGTAAACGGAATAATCTGTAGTCAAAATCAGTGTGTAAAGGCTGGTCTAACAACCGTTATATCCATTTCAGATAAAGGTAGCATTTAGATGGGACTTAGTCTTAGTGTTTTTCATGCTAAAACTCATACTAAATGTCGGTCTATCTTGGTCAAAAGATAGCGAATTCGGAGTCTTCGCTCCCACATAACATGCCCTTGTCCTTCGGATAAACCTGTACAACAAAAGTAGAATCTATTTCCACTTTGTACAGAGACAGAGAAATTTTACCCGAGGGTCTAAGATTTGCAGTCCTCGACGAGGCTTGCCGAGGCGTGGGTGTTGCAAATCTTTGACACGAGGTACAGACTTACCGGTAGTGACTTCAGGGGGTTCCAGACAAGCACTTGGGGTGCGAGACATAGATATCTCCGAACGGGTATATTGATGGATTTCTCTGTCCGGGTGAGAGAAAATGTGCTCTCGTATCAAGTACTAGCGGCGTGGCTAGTAAAATTATTTCTCATTACCTAGCTTAGAACAGTCAGAGATTAATTGTAATTATTATTAGAGTGAAGCAAACATTAGGTGGTTGTTAGTTGTGACATGTTCCTGCATGAATAAAAAAAAAAAGAAGGTCGTGTGTCTCTAGGTCGAGATCGTATTTCTATTTTAAATAGCTCTTGTTTAATAGCCTTGCAAATGTAAAAAAAAAAAAAACATATCAGTAAAGGCATGATTTATTATTTAATGTTGTAGGTCATTCGTATATGTAGAGTTATATAAAGCATCTGTTGTAATTAATGTTATTACTATTTGTAGTGTGAAAAAAATGTATTCATGTTTCGGCAGTAAAGTCTTCAAATCGTGCGGTCGTCGGTTCGAGTCGAAAACCCCGAGGTTTCTTTTCATTATTATTGAAATATCTCACTGCCAATAGTAGACCAGATTTAAGGCCCTTCATCGACAATACCTGGCTTCACTGTATGAACTAAAGTTTCACTCACGCTTAACAAAAGCATAATAATCTGCATCATCAACATGGACAAAATGTTTCGGATAAGATATCAAAAATACCAGACGAGTTATTTACACTTCGGAAAACTCATTCACTTTGGAGGTGTATAGTTGCACCATACACTTTGCTTATATAATCCTTTACGAGACATAAAAAGAAAGGAGGAGGAAAGTAAGAAAAAACATACATTATGTAAAATGATAAAGTAGAAGATACCAAGGGGCATTCCAAATTCAAAAAGTCGACGACAGACAAAACCGTGGCCAAAACAAAAAGCTTCACAACAAAACTTCACGCAGAAAAATAATAATACTAATACTTATAACTAATAATATAGTAACACGAACCCCACTAAAAACCGGGGGTGAGTTCAGGTGCTCCGGAAGGGTAAGCAACACCTGCTCCACGCGTGGAACCCGTCGTGTTACACATTGCCGAATACACGAATGTCACAATTGGTGATGGTCATAAACAAGAAAGGAGGAATCGGGACTAGGTATGCGACAGGGGGAGCATATCCTTCATCATCTGTTTATACTGGTTAACCATATTGATCAACCAGGTCAAAATATCTAATACGGTAATAAGTCACAATCGGTGATAGTCATTAAAAGGAAAAAAGGGTTGGACGAGATTAGGTATGCGACAAGGGGAACATATCCCTTATCATCTGTTTTACAGATTTACCATAACGGTCAACCAGATCATGGTGGCGACCATAAAACTTTTGAAGAGATGTAAACTTCCCGTTTTATATATCAGTAGCAGAAGATAAATCGTGTAGTACAGTACGTTTCAATTGGTTTGTTGGCCTCCGTGGTCGAGTGATTAGCTTGTTCGACTTCGAATCGAAGGGTCCGGGGTTCGATTCCCGCAGCGCCACTCCGCGGTTGGTCGTCCCTGTCTTTCGGATGAGACAGTAAAAACCGAAGTCCTTTGTCACAGTGGGTATTGGCACGTTAAAGAACCCTCCCTGCTCTACGGTCAGCAGTGCCGAGCACAGGCAAAATTTGTCGCCCTTCACTGGCACATGGTGACGTCTCCATATGAGTGAAATATTCTTGAGTTGGACGTTAAACAACAATAAAACAAAAACAAAAATTTGGTTTGTTTTCAAATGTCCCTCAATGCAAGATCGATAATGGAATTGGCATTAATCCCCAGTATAGACATATTCTTTCCGTGTATGAAGTATTTAACTTATTTACATGTAGAGCCTACCCTAGGTTTTACCAGTTTGTGCAAGTGTACAGGAAAAACTTTAAATAACTGTCGACGGGTCTATGTTTTAATGGTAAGAAATAATTGACTTAATGGATATTATCGGTATAGCTAAATTGATAATAAATCAATAAATCCTTTTTGAGTTTATGAAAACATATTCCAAAATTGGACGACATTATTCACCGAATCTTTGCATGACATCACGATATCGCTGGATTGGGTTTTATCGTCACCAGTTACGTATTCCTTCTGGTTTCAAATCATATATTGCAGTCGACAATGCATACAAAAGTTTGGGGGGGTTTTTGCAACTATTTAACTTCCATCACCAATTTCGATACATTTTAACAAAAATGGAGTACATTTTATATTCAATATATATAAAGATAGATAGATAGATAGATAGATAGATAATTTGAGAAATCAGAAGATGTAACAGCTCGCATTACACAACTAGACAACAAGGCAAAACAGGAGAGTGGTGAAAGCTGATGTATATAATGTACATATTGATATATTTATTTTACATGTGTCAATCTTTTTTTTCTATGAATGAATCGAGACTCTTACGTGATTTTAAGATTTTTATGTGTACTTTTCTTGTTGCGGTTTATAGAGAATAAAATATAAGTCATATTTGACATATCTAACCAAGTAACTAATGAGCCATCTACTAATTAGAATCCATAACACTCCAAAATTTATTTATGAAGTTTTTCACATGTGAATGTAAGCCTGTGGAAGTAGAACAGTTTTAAGACGTGGCGATCTTAACAAGATGGGTAGTTTCTTTGTACTGCTCTTTTTGTCTCAAATATTACTGACAACGACTGGCGGTATTCCTTACTACTTTAGCATTTCTCCGCAGCCTGGATTTAATCCAAACCGTGTACGTTTCTCTCTTATTTTATCTTATCTTTTATTGTTACTGAAAACATATATTCTTCTTGATATTTATTCATTTGACTCGTTTGTACACAACTTTGGTCGTCATTTTCAGAAAACTTTCATTTGTCGGCATTCACTTTTTGTTGGCGTGGAGAGAGATCCAATTTTTTTTAAAGCGTACAACGTGCAACGAAGCCCATGAAGAAACAGGGGCGCACTATACATTTATTGCCCTGGTTGGAGGGAAATATGCAGATTTGTTTACCCAAGGAAAGTCATATTTATTTTATTCATAAATATGACTTGTCGCGGGTAAACAAATCTTCATATTTCCCTTCAACCAGGGCAATAAAATGTATATTATACCGCAATACAGAATTAATAAAAACTATCTTCTTCAGAAACAACGAATTTAATATGAGCATCGGCACTGTCCATCGGAGAGCGCAGCGCTATGCGTTGTTTACATTCGTTCAATGAAAGTTTCTGGTTTTGTTGTCGATTTTACCTATTGTTGCAAATGTAGACGAAAAAAAGTAAATGTTATGGATGACGGCAAATTATAACATCAAACTATATAACTAACGATCAAACTATAACAATAAGTCCGCTTTGCAAATAATTTGCTCGCTATTATCTTCTTCGACCTTCCATTTGAGTTTTGTACTGGGAACACCCAGAGACTTCATCGCACGAACGACAACTTTGTCTCATAAGCTTCAAGGGTTTTCACAAGAGGGAAACATGATCGCTGCACGCGAGGGTTATAATACGCACGTGAGGGATACATGAAGTTTTGTCTCCCTGACACGTGACGGCTCTCAACCAATCACCAACTGTCTTTAACCAATGAGGTATAATAATCTAGTTCATTAACTATCAAGTCCACATATTTATGTGTTGAGGTGTTGACTTGAAAATCTTTCACCCATTGGAGACGGCACAGAATGCGAGTAAAAGACATCATATTTTTGCCAATATCCAGCATTTAAAACCATTAGGAATGAGAAACTGCCGACACCAATTGTGCAATGGTGCAAAAAATATTAATGGCAAACCAAAGGCCACGGCGGCCTCGCCACCAGGAAAGGGCATATTTGTTAAAAGTCAGGAATATTTAGATTGTTAGCCTTTCTTTGAAATAGGATCTTAAATTCCTAACTTCATAGGCGGACTAAACAGAAAGTTGATAAAAATTATTATATTTCGTGTTTACAACGACGGTCCTAATGAACAATTTATACCAATTTTGTGGTCTCATTAAAATCTTGTGACATCTATGAAAATAGTTGATATTGTTGTTTAACGTCCCACTCAAGAATATTTCACTTATATGGAGACGTCACCGTGTGTTGGTGAAGGGCTACAAATTTTGCCTATATTCGGCACTGCTGGTCGTAGAGCAAAGAGGGTTATTTAATGTGCCAAAAGCTACTGTAACACAGGACCCGAAGGACAGAGACGGCCAACCGCGGAGTAGCGCTACTCGGCTCGAACCGGGATCTTTCGATTTGCAGTCGAACACGCTAACCACTCGGCCACGGAGGCCCCCGTTGGCCAGTATTAAATCCCTTTACACTGGATCTAAGTTTGACTTTCTCATCCGAAAACCGGGAGTCTTTTCACCAAACATGTTACAATTACAATCATTTGAACTCGTAAATGAGCAAATTTTCAATTTATCATATTTTATACATTTCACGATAAAATTTATCAATTGTGGTTGCATCTGATTAACATGAAATATACAAATCTGGCTGTGACTATATTATTGAATAAAAGTTATGATTTGTCATATAATCAGTAACAACATTTTGTGCACTTATGACTGACGAGTGATTCTTATTGTAAGTTTATTATTTGGAAAGACTTCACGGAAAAAGCAGTGTAGAAGCTTGGGCGTGAATGCCGACTCTTGGATTTGTCAGGCGACGAAGCTATCGCACAGCTACGGACTGCGCTTTAACAAACACAATGATTTCTAAGTGTAACGGAAAATTAAAATAGATCATAATTATTTTTCTGGACTGAGTTGATCATCTAGATTTTTTTCGAACTATATATGTGCTTTTTGCGTGTACTACTGTCCTAATTTATCAACTTGTATATATTTCCCTTTTTATGACCGAACTGGTCAAACTTCCACATTTACAATTTCAATAGGACTAAATAATTTACGTAGTAAAATCTGTAAAGATTTAAACCCGTCCCCAGTAAATTTCGGACTAGGTACTTTAGTACCTATGGAAAGTGTTTTCGATGCTATATGAACATACCCAATTGTTAAAAAATGTTATCATACACCTGCAACACGTCTTTTCATGTTAAGAAAATAAAAACTAAAAAAGATGTCCATCGAAATATAACTACGAATTCCATTGGCTAGTGTATATGTTGCTAAAAATAATACTGCGTAAATACATGTATGCATTTTTATTGCATGTTAATTATTTCATTAAAAGGAACATATTTACCTTCTTTAATTGTTTTGTCGTTATATGTTTGTCGTAGCCAAATTTATACCACAACAACGGTCTTTCACGGAAGTGTGAAAAATGGAAAATAAGTCTCAATTTGGCCAAGTATCAATTTATCGTTGGAATACCAAAATTACTGAAATTCCTTTCCCAGTACTTAGGTTGAATCATTTAACGCACCTAGGAAAAATCTTACTAAAACAACAACTCACAATTTTATCAGATAATTCGATTCGATTCGAACCGGTTTTGAAGCTCAAAAGATCCAACCATAAAGCTACAGGGCCTTTAACTGGAATACGTGAAAAAGAGAAGTGAGAGAAACTGAGGAAAAGTCCCTGCATGCACACGCACACAAGCATATTATATATATAACATAAACACTTGAGCTCTACTTAGGCATTAGCGTATATATATATTTATATGATGTTGTTTATATTTTGGCGAAATCCCTTTTGAAAAATATCCCTCAAGAATGGAAAAGGTATTTGAGTAACAAAAACAATAAATATTGTAATAAACGACATTGATATATCCTATCTTTTAACTTCAGATAACAGGGAGATGGTATTTAATCACATGGACACCACCATCATACATCTGTGGTTCCTATCCACTGACGGACGTCACCTATGACATAACTTATGACGCCATGACGGGCAAAGTACTCATCAACGTCCGCGGCAGGTATTTCACCAATATCAATAATATACGAGCGTATATTGTATTATTACTGCTTTTATTATCATCGTACAGTATATCTTTTATCATTATTATTATTATTATTATTATTGTTGTTGTTGTTGTTGTTGTTGTAGTTGTTGTTGTTGTTGTTGTTGTTGTTGTAGTAGTAGTTGTTGTTGTAGTTGTTTTTGTAGTTGTTGTTGTTGTTGTTGTTGTTGCTGATGCTTTTATTGTTGCTGTTGTTTGAAAAAAATCAATTACAAACATAAACGTCGGTTTACAGTAATTGGAAAATGTAATGAATAGAATATTTATCGGTTCTTGGAGAATAACAGAAAAAGTTTATTTCGTTTCTTGGGGAAGAAGAATATATTATATATTATATGTTTCTTTAGCGTCATTCCATAAAATAAACATGGTATTCACCAAGAAACTGTAAACATATATGTTTATATATCTTACATTACAATAGAGCAGTGGACTGACGCATTTCAAATGAAACAGCAAAGGCAATATATCACATGTGTACTGTAATTTCCTAAATAAAAGCGAGAATTAATATCCGCGTAATTTCGCGAGCCGACACCCTCGCGGATTTTTATTTTTCGCCTTTAAGTGTATTTCCGATCTGATTTAAGCCATAGAAAATTTCCTACAGACATCAATTTCACCATTTCAAGAATTAAAATTCATATTTCTGTACGTATTTATCAAACGTTTGATAAATGTAAGTAAACCATTTAACACAGGGAAAATGTGACACGTGATTACCACTCGTTATTGTACTTACTTAAATATAAAAGTCAACGATATCTATGTATCAATCGCCAAAAGAATCAGTAGGCATTATACAAATAAGGTGAATATTGGACAACCATCTACGTCTGGCAATCTAGAGGTGGGATCAGGTGCCATGGAGGAGTAAGTATCCCCTGTTGATCGGTCACGTCCGTCGTGAGTCCTATATCTTATACTGGTACACTGACAAATCTGTAGTTAAAATCAGTGCGTGAAGAACGTCCCAACAATTATTAGGAAGTCGAAAAGCAGCAAAATGTCTTTAAAGATTTATACAACTGTAGATCCAGAAATTTTCGCGGAACCTTATTTTGGCGAATAGGTTGCTCTATAATAATTCGCGACACCATATTTTCGCGTCTGTGCATGCTTAGTATAGTAAGTTACGTTTCATGACGCATGTTAATCTAATGTTAATAAATTCAGCGAGAACTTTATTTTCGCGAGTAAGTGCTCTCGTGTAATTACGCGAAAATAAAATTCTAGCTAATAAAACTGGATTTACAGTATTCCGACGCGCCAAGAGATCACCAACAGGACGCGGCAGTAGGTCCAAAGGACAAAAGCTGATGACATAGTGGTATTAATATCATACATAAAACCATGCGTTTAAATGTATTTTAAAAATCGCAAATCATATCAATTTAAAAATATGAGGTACATGTACTACGCACGTTATAAAGCATTGATCAAATATTGTGAAATATGCATAAAATATTTCGGGGGAATTATATATAATCCGACCCCTGTGATGCGGTACAGATAAAAATGGTATATGATCTCCTGTTTGCATACATGCAATTATGTCGGCTGGGTTGGAAACACAAGACGAATTGTAAACCTAGCTCAAAGAGGTTAAGAAATTGCATTAAAAGGTACAAGGACATAAATTAAGAAATTGCATTAAAAGGTACAAGGACATAAAGTTTGGATATGCAGAGAATTTTGAGTGACATTATAAGAGAAAGTTATTGTTGTGGTCTTTCAATTGTTTTACCAGCTAGTTTGTTTTCTCTCGTGCTTTATTAAAGCTAGTTGAAATGAAAACTTTTTCCAAGAAATGGAATTGAAAATAAATCGTATAAAAGCACTCTGACTTGGTTCCTTCAGGTTTGAGAATATTTGTAGCATACACCATACTCATTCTCACTCAACAACATTCTCATCACGACGGTTGTTACATGGATGTCACATGTATTCCTCTGTGGTCTAAGATTTCTGAAATGTCTCCTGGATAGATAATGTCTCGGCATCATATCATTTTCATCAACGTATTTGTGTCCAGAACCTTCATGTATCAATTGTTCTATTTACAGATATCCCGAATTTCCTTACGGTTGTGCAGACTATATTGCAACGCTAACGCCTTATAAGCCAGGATTCTACAGACGACATGCGCCGGAAGGTATTTCAACATTTATAATTTCAGAACTAGGAAATATTTATGTAGTTCTATTTTGAAATATAGTACCGTAGTTCCTTGCTCGTGGGCTTTAAGTTTTTGAAACATAGGAAAATGCTTTCTGTGAGTTATCTGATGAACATATATTTTTATACATGTATTCATATATCATCATTTTCTGTTGCCACCTGGCTAACACTGGCTTGGAGAGTTTTTACCTGTCTTAATAACTCTTATATGTTCGAACTATACTAAATAAACTACTCGATATATTGTACATGACATTTGGTTTTTGAACTATAACGCTGACCGGGTTCATATTCCAGTATCCTCACAGTGCGCATTTTATTGTGTTGTTCATATTCATTATCGTTTCATTGGCCTGGATTCAATCTTACAAGATCTGGTTGATTGTGGTAATGTTGAGTTAAGACTACTACTTTGAGTGATCGACTATTATGAAAACAACGATGAGCGCTCTCGTTTCATCCCAATGTGAGACGGTTGGTTTTTTTTTCCTTCGGACGAGAGAATAATGAAACAAGGGTCAAGATTCACGGTCGGTATTGGTACCGTTTACTGCATTGTATAAAGACCTTTGAACAAGTACAGCCGTCAGAAGGTAATACCAGATTGTTTTGACTGGGTTATAATTGAAAAAATACTGAAACTGGTGTTAAACAAAACATTGCATCCAGAATTAATTGATACACATTAAAATGTGCATAGATGTCAACATTTACGTCCCTTTCTTCTTATGTCAACAATATTTCGGTCCCTTAGACTTTAACAAACGCATTGATGACGTTTTCAATATCACAGCTGGAATATTTCTCCTTTTCTAATTCATCTGATAAAGGTCTAGGGGCCAATATTTGGGAATACAGAATATGGTGATTGTTTTTTGAACTAAGAATACCGAAGACTTTGAATTTCGCCAAGACTGAAATTGTTTTCTTTTTATTTAAAGTCATTACAGATGCTGACTTGGTCATAACAGATACTGACTACCATAACTACATCGTGTTTTATGGTTGCCTCCCGCGGTTCCAGAAAGGCTGTGAGCCAATTGCTCTTGCATTTGGTCGCCGACCCTTCGATGGTGATGTAAAGCTTATTCAGTTTATTAATGGAATCATGTCCAAGAAACTTGGCATGGACGGGAAGAGGCTCCGGCTTCAGGGTTACTCCCCATTAGGTACCCAAGGTATGTTTTATATATCTAAGTTGTTATGTGTATTAATAGGTGGAACAGATCAATACTTTCCCAGATAAAACATGAGTTAGATTTGTTTGAACAAAAAAGGAGACATTTTACTACTCTTCTAGTTAATGACTGATGGATTTAATACATTTATGTGATACGTGTATATGTAGTCACGATGGAATTATAATTTCGTTGCACGGATCTATTGAGAATAAATGAGTGTCACGTTCGTACATGTAAATTTCAATCTCTGAAAATGTAATAAAAATTCACCAGGTGAATATGTGGACATGAATGCATGGCTAACTCTTCTAATGTAGTCTTGTTGTTGCTTGTTGTATTGTTTAACGTCCAGCTCAAGGATCATATGGATATATTACCGTATACTGGTGAATGGTACCTTGTTCTGGACTACGCATAAAACTTTGTTCGTTGAGTTGTGAGGGTTCTCTGGCGTAACATTTGGGTCGTTGAGTGGTGGTGGTAATTTAACGAAAGACATAGAAGATGAAGTAATGATGGTTCTTCATCGTTACACTAGGTCGTTGATCAATAATGGTTGGGGCCTCCGTGGCCGAGTGGTTAGCGTGTTCGACTGCGAATTGAAAGATCCGGGTTCGAGCCGCATAGCGCCGCGTGGCGGGTGGCCGTCCCTGTCTTTCGGATGAGACAGTAAAAACCGAGGTCCCGTGTCACAGTAGGCGTTGGCACGTTAAAGAACCCTCTTTGCTCTACGGCAAGCAGTTCCGAGCATAGGCAAAATGTGTAGCCCTTCACCGGCACACTGTGCCTTCTCCATATGAGTGAAATATTCTTGAGTGGGACGTTAAATAACAGTACCATAACATACCATCAATAATGGTTACTCTTGACCTCGACCTGTACTGACTCCTCCAAAGGTTAAGAAAAAGATTAACCTTCCGTCTAACCTCTAGCCCATAAAATTCCATTCTAGAGACGAGTACTCTACTTTGGAGTCATGACAGCTGTAGCAAAGTAAATATTACCTTACAATTATTACGGGCCGGCACGAGCCGGTCCGTAATATGATATGATTTT
>JACSZP010034958.1:0-12392 GCA_016161895.1 Pinna nobilis
TACATGTACTACATTTTCTGTCAGTCCAAACTTGTACTTCTTGTAGCATATATAGTTCTAATTAATAGCCTTTCCTTTTGATTTTGTGATAAGCCTGATAAATGTACATGTATATCCATGTACTGCCTATACTTATATCCATTAAATATACATATTCTGGTATCTATTAAGTATTACAAATGTAATGCCTATATATGATATCTTTATATTCTGATGTCAACCATAGTATGTCCACCTTACTATTACCAAATAGTTTATTAAGCTTTTTTTTTAGTCCCAATACTGTTGTGTTCATTTTGTGTATGAATGAGTGCAAGACGTTATGTCCCCTTTGTACGCTGAGAAAACTAAACAGTTGTATGTTGCGACTGTTTCTTACATAAGAAGTAAGTGTCAGTGTGTGAATGGCTGTTCAGTTGTGTTGTATTGTATTGTAACATGTCATGTCATATTATGTGTTCCCAAATGAATATGAATTTTGTGAGAGGTTTAGTTGGAGCTCCCCATCTCCAATAGCCTCAAATGATGCTGGGGTAATAAATGTTAAAAAAAATACTTCTTCTATAGGGAGATTTCATCCATAATACGGTGTGCGGCACCAAACTCACGCGACCTCTGCTCAGCATAAACGACCATTGAGAAGTGTGGTTCTCCTTCCATAACAAGGAACCTCGGTTTTTGATTCCATCCGTAGGGCAGGATAAGGTCGAGAAGACCAATATTCTAAATGTCAACACGCTAATACAGAGCTACAACTTCTATTCAAATAGTTTTTTCTTTATAATTTAATCACTGTTCTACACCTATGATAAATTTGTTCATCCATACATCTTTATGTAGAATGTTTCTTATAATTTTCCACAATACAAATTTTGCCGTACTGAAAGTTTTCATAATACGACTTTACTCACCACTTTTCCATATTCTGAATACTCATCAATCACATACAACATCAGTAGATGTATAGGCATTTTTATTTCGTTAAAGTTAAGCTTTTCACCAATGACTATTAACATTGTAATTTGTACATTCTCCTAGGTACTTGTCGTGATTTTTTCAATATCAGCTCTACCTCCGGTGAAGTGAAAGTGGTCCAAGCACTAGACAGAGATGAAGGACCAATCAAAGATCATGAAGGTGTTTGTGTATTAAATGTTACAGTAAGTGAAGCCTTTGAACAATAAGTTTGAAAATGTTGTTTACCATTAATCAGCATAGTTGAGGTATTGACAAAACAGAGAGAGAGAGAGAGAGAGAGAGAGAGAGAGAGAGAGAAAGAGAGATGATTTGCGATATTTTTACTACTTTGTACAAAGAAATTCTTCAAAATAATTGGGGGAAAAAATCCCATCTTTTTCACGATTTTATAAGATAATACATTCACTTGAGTATATGAGTAATCATGTTCCCAGAAATAATATTCAGGAAGTATTGTACTTTTGGCGATGTGATATAAACCCTACAATATTAGGTGATTAGTCACGTACCTTGAATTATAAATGCACTGTTTATTTATTGAAACCTATATTCCTTCAAAGCTTTTTTTATCATTAACCTACCATTGAGTCTTTGATTGATATTTGATATTATCTCGCATGGAATGTTAAGTGAGTAAGTCGACTTCATAAAAGATTACTTGATAGCTTTATCCATTGCTAGATCTATACTATTTACCTCGGATTATCGTTTTATAAAATACGTCATAACTTCATAAAACTGACGTGGAATAAAAAGGCATCACTCGCCAGTGTCCATAATGAACGGTAATGTACCAGTATCGCATATCTTGCTCGTCCACAAACCGTCGAGCCGTATTGAGAAAGAACGAAGTAGTTTTACAGTCCACCATTCATAGTGATAGTATATTGTATTATTTGTACGACAGATAAAGGATAATGTAACATTATTTTGTTAAGGCAAGCACAGAGAAAGTGAAAGAGCTCTTTGAAAAATACATGTTTCGAAACGCTTATGTTCCAGCGTCCATTGTGTAAAATAGCCCAACAGAAAACCTACATATAAAAGCTATTCTATCGCCAGTAGTAGATGGGGAGTAATACATATTAAGTACTGAAATTAAGTCATGTAATGATAAAACCGGGTAACAGAACTTAAAGCCCAAGCATTCAATGATACGGTATTGAACGCTAAGTGAATCTTCGTGCGTTTAATATTGGTACTAACTAACTTTCATTTTTTCTTTCTCATATTTTCTGCTTTCATTTACAGGCATACGAAAAACCAAACTGTACCAACGCGAATTTCTCGTCTACAACTACGCAAATAACAATAAACATTCAGGACGAAAATGACAACTCTCCTACATTCAACCAATCCACATACGAAGCAACCATCACAGAGGAACTTACGGATATTCCTCTAACAATAGAGCATGCTTCTGGTATATATGTATATGATAATGACCAGGTATGTAATTTTGTAATACGTAAAAAAGTTTATTCTGTAGATAAATATCAAAGACATAAGTTGCGTAATCATTGTTATCAGTCTCTCCCGATGCTGTGATGCTCAGTTTGATCTACTGATGACAGTTTTATATTTGTACAGTATCTGCACAAACAATTCACTTTTCACGTTGGTCCCTAATTTGGCCACGGCTGAATTTGTGAAGTTGGTTATGGCTTGAGGCATTTTTAAAACGTTGTGTTATAAGATGAATAGTATCAAAAATAGATGAAGATATATAATGAGGAGAAAAATATTTTAGGGGAACTTTTTTCTCACAATGCTATTGCAAAGATAGTACATATTTCAAAGTCAGATATAAGTGGTTAAATCTTGCGAATTTAATCATAAACGTGATATATTTTTACATTATAAACTAGGGTTCAAAAAGCGTATTCGAGATAAAAGTCTTCGAAGCTGATGGGATCACACCTTTCAACAATATCACTGCTGTACCATCTGAAGTTTATTCAAATGGATTCATATTGCTTCGACTGAAGAATCCGTTCAAGTTCGATTATGAGGAAGAAAAAAATGTGACTTTGCAGGTAAGTACAGGCACCAAGTTCACTGTAGATTCACCACATAGACACACCAATGTTAACCAGACAGAAATGTCCTAGTAACAGCCGTCCAAATAGAGTTCATTAAATATGTTTTGATCTATAGCATTGATAACGACAGCATTAATAAGATGCCTACAAAAGGGTTTTCTGTCATTTTTAGCTTCATTTGTTTCATTGCTATATCTCGATTCTCTTCTCTATAAGAAATTGAGGAGCGGTATTACAGTTTTTCTTATTCTTAAAAGCCATCTTATACAAGCTGTTGTGAATCTCAAATCTCGATTGTAGTGAGTTACAACCTGATGAAAAGATATGAACGTTTTATAATATTGTTTTGAAAGATAAACATGAAAGTATTTGAATAAATACATATATTGTAAACAAATACGGTCTGATAAATATACAGGACAGTATTGTATTGCTGTAACGTTATACGGCCTCGTAAACAGACGTGAAAGAATTATGATTTGCAATGTTTTTTATTCGATAAATAGAAACGGGAATTTCTTGGAAATTCAATATCAAGTAGCCTAAGAGATAGGTATAGAAAAATTATTTAATCGTTGAAAAAATTCAATCTGATTTAAGGTTTGAATTGGTAAAATGATGGAGAATAGACCGAGAAAAATGATAAAATTGTTAAGTAATGCAATCAGATAAAAAAAAGAGGGAAGATAAAATGCATAGAAGATATGTAATAGTCATTAACAATTGTATACTTTAGAGGGCTTTGTGGACTTTATATCGCTAAGTAGAATCTGATTTGTTAGTAAACCAATAACTTTGTTTTCGTGTAACAAAATGAAGACAATGTATATGAAGTAGTAACCTGTCAACGTCATTCCTTACCTGTGCTATTTTTTTCTTTAAATGACAGGAAAATAAACGGCTTCATTGTTTAGTTCAATACTTTTAAAAATACAGACTATATTCTATTTTGTGCGATGTACTAGATAAAGACTTTGTAAAATAGTAGATGGAATTGGATATATTTCTTTCTTTATCTTCGACCGAAGAGGAAAATATACTATGACGATGTAATAAAATGTTAGATTTGGACTATGTTTGAAGATTTTCCCTGTGATAACTCAGTAAATCACACTTAATTAGGTCAACTTTGTGTCACCTTGTGTTCCTGATCTCGAGTCATCATTTCATCATGTTGATCTCATTAATATTGATTAAGTGTATAATAGTGTACGGGTAGTCAAAAGATAACAAAGTACCCAAACCAAATACTCCCAACAGAAGAAGATATTGCTGTGGTCGTACTGACTTAGATGATATAAGCAAAATATATGATAGTTTACGAACTGCAAAGCAAAATCGATATGAAGTATAATTAAACATTGCAACGTAGTTTTAAAAATAGATTTGAATGTAATATATGATCAAATGTTAAGCACACTTAATCTTCGTATGTTATACTTCTCTTCTTATATTTACAACTGATTGTGACATTTCTTTTATTGCTGATGTTGTTCTTTTGTAGTTTTTGTGTTTGTTTAAATGTTCAACTATCGAAATCTGCACTTAAATTGGGATGTCGCTGAATTTTAACTGAGTCCCTTTAAATTCTGATCGATGTTCAATACTTAAGGCCACTACACCAGTGAAGGGCAAAATATTTTGTCTATGTTCGGCACTTACCGCTGTAGAGCAGGGAGGAGTATTTAATGTTCCGACACCTACTTTGACAAGAGACCCGATTCTTTTACTGTCTCGTCTATTGGATAGGAAAACCCCGCTTTGTCTCACAAAGCTCAAAATCTCGCACAAAGTTGAGTAATCTATGACTGAAACATGACCCAACCCCCATTATACGAAAAGAGAAACATTCAGTCTGATAAACCCGATTCGGAAACATACAAGAACGTTGGCATCGTTAACGTATGTGATAACATTTGAGCTTCTCTACATTTACTTTTCACAGATTAATGCAACTGAAACTAAGACTGCAACACATAATTCAGGCACCTGCGTGATACATGTTCAAATTCTTGATGCTAATGACAACTATCCACTTTTCAACAAAACGCAATACGCAGCTGAGATTCCCGAAAATAGTAACAACGGGACATTTGTCATAAAAATGGAGGTAAGATTTTATGCTTATTTTTATATCTTTAAACCTTATGCTCCATAATCTTTGTGTCAGTGGTAGCTTATAGATTATAAGTGACAGAAACTCTACCTACAAATGGAGACTAGACTATCAACCCTCTGCATGTAAACTGGCAAATGTTCTTGTATTATAAGAACAAGCCTAATCTGAATGTAAACCAGATATGAGAAGTCATGTAATTTTAAGGGCACAGCCCTTGATCTCACCAATTGCCATTTCATATTAGAATACAGTTCACTTTCCATAAATGCAGTCAATGTCATGTAAGAAACATATATGATTTGGTTAAATTACTTAATTATACATTTTATATTGTTAAATTATCCATTTGTTTCTTCTTCAATTTGATGAATCCATAAATATATTCTACATTCTGTTTGAAACAAACTTGCTGATTAATGTATCTCGGTCTTAAAGTTGTGTTGATAAATGTATGGAGGGCGATGGGAACAGTAATGTTACATACACCTGGTCGTTTTACTATGTCTTTGATGACATGGTATTCATTTTCCCAAGTGCCTCCGTGGACATGTAATTAATATCTCAGACCAATAAGACAAACGTTGGACGTATAGTTTGGCTAACATAAAAATAGCCTGATCAACAATCTTTACGGTGAATTTGTATTGATCATTACTGCATTTGTATGATTGTCTCATAAGTTGCACCAATTGTCAGGTAATTTATACCTTGATACCATTAAAGTTCGACATCTCTAAAAGGTTATGAAAATCAAAGAAATTTCAACCCCAGAGCGTTTTAGGTTGTGTATCCATTCTAGTTTGCTGGTCTATTTGGAGACTACTTTAAATTAAACTTTGCTAAAACTTAGCTCTTTTGGGGCGTGTTTGCCCTCAGATCTTGTCCGCTCGTCTGAGTTTTTCCTCATTCAAATCAGGTAGTTAAAAACCCAGGACCCAGTTGCACAATTGTTTAACTTATAGTTAAATTTAACTACGAACTTTCTGATGGTCAAATTTGTGGTTGTGGTATCTCTAAGATAAAAGTTTTGTTGATTAACGCGTAATTAACTAACTAAACAATTCTGTAATAGTGTTAAGCCATAAAGTTAGCAAATTATGAGCTAAAATTTTAAGTTATAGTTAGTAGCTAACTACAAGTTAATTTAACAATGCATTGTGCAACTGGGCCCAGGTCTCGTTTCGGCAGGTTAAATAAACTCTTTCGTTGAAATCTTGATATTAGTAACAATCATATATCAACCCATATATAACAATGTAACTACAGTACACACTAACATTATGAATCTTTTCCTTATTCTGAGGCTGAGTATTATGTCACCCCTCTGAATATGCTTAAAATGCATTTAACGCAGCTTGTTCGCAGCATGATCGAGCTGAACATACGTCAAAGGGAAAAACACTTAACAATCTCATTCATTGATATATTATTATTTATTGAAAATAAATAACGGGGTGGGAAATGATATATTCAACAAAATGAACATAACGCAACTAAACTAATGAGCAGAACATATTGCAAACAATACTGATTATAAATGAATATATAATATATACAGTTATGTACAGTGAGAAGATGGCGTCTAAAATAGCCATAAATTATTCTTTCTGTCATCTGATTATTCTGTTGATAGTATCGCTTTTGACTCCGTCAAACGTTTTTCGCCTAGATTTCATTTGTTAAATTCATGACGTTATTTTGAATCAAAATGTTTTTGGTGTGATTTTGTTATGGCTGAGTTTTCTACATATAGACAAAGTTTCCCCATATCAGCCGAGAACTGTTTTCGAATTAAAATGAATGTAAATGTAATGTAGTTACCATGAAATGTAAGATTTACTTCCAAAATGTTTTATTCTGTAAAAGTTCTATTTGTATTCTTTTTTGTAATACAATCAAAGAGAGATATGTCATACCCCCTGAAGGCAAAGTTGGGGTCGGGGAAAATCAACCTGTGCTTCAGTCTGTTTGTCTGATTAAGAAGTTCGGTAAACAGTTTCTCTTACATTGTAAGGGATAGGGCTTTCGGCTTTCACATTTCAAACACATCATATCAAGTACATGTAATACCATTTGGACAGCTCCGGTTATTTTCTCATTTCTAATTTCCAGAATTTTTTGTCTGCCACCAGTTTTTTTTTTTTTTGGGGGGGGGGATGTTAGTCGAATTGCTTTATCAATATAAATTTTGATTTTCTTAAATCAAATAAATAAATGTAATATGAAGAATATATGTAAACTCAATAAATTACAATAATGAATCAAAATTTTTATGTCCGATGATGAATGTAATATTTCGTAGATTCTGATCCTTGTTTTTTTTTTATCCGTGCCCCCAAAATGGAAACCAACCATGTTTCTTTTAAATCTAAACCAAGCTGATGTGCTTCTAACCTCGACGTTTAACTTACGATATCTATGTGTATACATTTGGGAAAAAAACTTCAAGGAGATGGACCCTGCTTAGCCATCATATCTTACTGTAGATTATTTGTTTAATTCCTTGTTTCATTTTATATTTCAAGGCTACAGATAAAGATAGTGGGTCCTTTGGTAATGTTACATATGAATTACAAGGAAGCCATGAAAAGTAAGACCATGCTCTTTTTATTTTCTCCTTTCCACCCATGAATCTGAAGTACTGGTGTTATCTTCACTCAAGATTATAGAGTAAACCGGCATCGTACCTGTGTTTCTACCATAACACGTGTACTTTAACCATGGTAGAAACAAATTACACAACTCATTTGGATTGATTATCATGTTTATCCTACTCTTCCCAGTCTTCAAAACGATCGCTAAAGCTCGCGCTTTGAAACTTTGAAAAGTAACTAACTCGAGTTGGATGAACATGATAATCAATCCCAACTTGTTGTGTAATCTCTATCAATCCCAACTTGTTGTGTAATCTCTATTTATATCACAGAATGTCAATATACCATTGGAGCTTCCAATTGATGAAATGAGTGATGATTCAAAATTTAAACGTTACTGCTGTTATTCCAACACATATGTAGAACAATAGAATCGTTAATATACTTTTAATAATTTTTGACAATATCTGAAATACAAATATTTAATTTTGATATGATAGATTTCGGATAGATCCCATATCGGGCGTGGTGTTCACAAATGCTAATAACACGTCCCTGGACCGGGAAACACAAGACCGATACCATCTTACAGTAGAGGCAAAGGATGGAGGGGGCAAGAGAACACCAGCTTTACTGACCATAACGCTTAATGACACAAACGATAATAAACCCCAATTCCTCATCAGCAACTATAATTTCGTTGTTAGTGAAAATAGCGAAAGTTTCACTACAGAAGCCAGTGTTTCTGTGAGTATAAGTACTTCAAGCGTAGAAAAATTTATTCAATATTCTTGATTAAAACCTTTGGTGTAAAGACCTGTTCAATGAAGTTTTCAATGAGTTTTAAGGTTTTGCTATAAACCATCTCCTTAATTAATACAGAGTAATACATTTGTAACAATTTGCCATTTTGTTTCCATCTTTAATTTCTTCTAGACGTATACTTGTAGTCAAATACATGTGTGCATTTACGGATTCAAGACCATAAGCAAACAAATCTCTCTATATAGAGGAAAACTAGGCAATTTGAGAAACCTTTTCAGTCATTGATTACATGCGTCACACGTTGGTGGGACATCAAGTGAATTTTCCATCCTTCAGTTTTATCGCATCCCTGCTACAATATAGAATTACTGGTAGCGACCACATGTCCATGAGACAATATACAAATCCTGTAAATACTAGACAAACGCAGACCTGTATAATTCAGATGTGGGATCAGGTGTCATGGAGGAGGTAGTATTCACTTGTTGATCGATCACATCTGCTATGAGTTCCCTTTTAAAAATGAAATAAGTGAAGATTGAATACAAGATGCCATGGGCTCAACAACCACTACAGACCAATTCACTTCACATGTCGGGGCCTCCATGGCCGAGTGGCTAGCTTGTTCGACTTCGAATCGAAGGACCCGGGGTTCGATTGCCGCAGAGGCATTCTAAGATTAGCCGTCCCTGTCTTTCGGATGAGACAGTAAAAACCGAGGCCCCGTGTCACAGTAGGTGTTAACACTTTAAAGAACCCTTCCTGCTCTACGGCCAGCAGTGCCGAGCACATGCAATTTTTTTCGCCCTTCAGCGACACACGGTGACGTCTCCATATGAGTGAAATACTCATAGAATACAATAATTAGAATACAATTCATTGTGTGAAATGTTTACAGTAGTCAGTATTTCTGCTATCTTTGTGACAATGGATTAATTGTAAGCAGTTTTCCTCTGTACATAACATATAGAACATTCTGTGTTAAATTAAGAGTATTACTTTGCATATAATCTTTTAACCCCTTTTACTTATTACATGACATAGAAAGCATCACATTCGCCGTGGAGCTTAGATGTTTATTTCCTGTCAGCGTCAGTTATAAATTGTATGATTATAGGCAACAGACAAGGACAAGGACGAGGATAACGCAAAAGTTGGGTACCGACTTGGGTTGTCAAATTCATCAGATCTTTACCAGAATATCGCAATTAATGAATCTACTGGAATCTTATTCTTAAATGGCACATTGGATCGAGAAAAACTGGACTCTTCAAAAATAAGTATACCAATCATAGCATTTGACCACGGCGAGCCATCTTTATCTAGTACGGTAACAGCTACGTTGTCAGTAATGGTAAGGCATCATACTTCATAGCTCTCACCAGTACTAAGATGACGAGTATGTAGTAGAAATATGTATATAACGAGTTAAAAGAGGAACCCAGTTTCATAACTCTCACCAGTACTAAGATGACGAGTATGTAGTAGAAATATGTATATAACGAGTTAAAAGAGTAACTCAGTTTCATTACTCTTACCAGTACTAAGATGACTAGTATTTAGTAGAAATATGTATATAACGAGTTAAAAGAGGAACCCAGTTTTATAACTCTCACCAGTACTAAGAAGACTAGTATGTAGTAAAATACATGTATGTATATAACGAGTTAAAAGAGTAACTCAGTTTCATAACTCTTACCAGTACTAAGATGACTAGTATGCAGTAGAAATATATATATATATATAACAAGTTAAAAGAGGAACCCAGTTTCATAACATTTACCACTACTAAGATGACTAGTATGTGGTAGAAATATACATGTATATATAACGAGTTAAAAGAGTAACTCAGTTTCTTAACTCTCATAACAATTATCGTGTTCATCTTATCAATCAATGTTCACGATTCTTCATTTTACAATTTACTGACATTTTATTAATCAATTTCTTATCTCTTGTAATGCAGTTAGCAATGAACTTTATACTAAGCATTTGAGCTAAATCATTTACATCAAGTTCAGTTTTTTTTCTTCTTTATGCCTTACATTAGTATTCTTTTGAACCTAATAGGAAATATGTTTCTGTCATTTTCCTGTTTAAAGTTGTTCATATAGTATATAAGTCATTTTTGTCATTCTAGTCGATTCAGTTTGTTTTGTCAAAAAGAACGGCGAACGTACATACAAATTTCTCGTTCTAGGAAGGGATAAATCATATTTTGTTAAAAACCACTCTGATTCTATGAAAAAATTCTCCTGCATATGGAGTATACATCCTTCAGTTGATACGATATTCCAGAGCATGCGTTTCCTATCAGAATTTCTTGGATAGAGGTTTGCTGCTGACAAAGAAGTTGCTTAACNNCGCCATCACGACTTGGTGGATCGATATGATAAATCTGTAAAACAGATGCATGACGAGGGATATGTTCCCCTTGTCGCATACCTAGTCCCTGCCGTATTTGGTATGTGACACGACGTGCCATCATGACCTGGTTGATATATGATAAATCTGTAAAACAGATGATGAGGGATATGTTCCCCTTGTCGCATACCTAGTCCCACACGTATTTGTTATGTAACACGACGTGCCATCATGGCCTGGTTTATATATGAAAAATCTGTTAAACAGATGATGAGGGATATGTTCCCCTTGTCGCATACCTTGTCCCGTCCCCCCATTTTCTTGTTTATTACTATCACCCTTTGTGACTTATATCCGTATTTGGTATGTGACACGACGTGCCATCATGCCTTGGTTGATTTATATGGTAAATCTGTAAATTACAGATGAGAGATATGCCCCCCTTGTCGCATACCTTATCGCGACCTCCCCTTTTCTCGTTTGTGACCATCACCGATTGTGACATTCTTGTATTCGAAAAATTGCGTGCCATCATGGCCTAGTTGATTAACATGGTAAATCTGTGAATAACAGATGAGAGATATGTCCCCTTGTCGCATACCTACTCGCGACCTTCCCTTTTCACGTTTATGACCATCAACGATTGTGACATTGTTGTTTTCGACAATATGCGTGTCATCATGGCCTGGTTGATTAGTATAGTTTATCTGTAAATAACAGATGAGAGATATGTCCCCCTTGTCGCATACCTAATTGTGACCTCCCCTTATCTCGTTTGTGGCCATCACCGATTGTGACATTCTTGTTTTCGAAAATTTGTGACACGGCGGGTGCCGCGAGCGTAGCAGGAGTTGCTTACCCTTCCGGAGCCCCTGAACTCACCCCTGGTTTATGATGGGGGTTCGTGTTACTTATTTTTCGTGTCTTGTTGTGTTGAAAGCTGTTTGTGTTGTCTCTTTTTTGTTTGGCCAAGATTTCGTCTGCCTTTGGATTTTTGGTTTATTGATCCCCCTTGGTATCTTCTACAGTCAACCTTTTGATACATAAATTCTTTCTCAGAGAATACACCATCAATATATATATGAATAAACTTTCTCTCAGACAATACAACAATATATACATAATCTCTCTCAGACAATACAACAACAATTTATACACAAGCTCTCTTAGACAATTCAACAATATATACATAAACTCTCTCAGTTAAGAATCAATATATGCATAAATCTCTCTCAAACTATTGAAACGCTTTGGTCGACCTCTTGGTCACGTTTCAGAATTTTGCGTNNTTTTAAATAATAATTCAAAATCGTCCGGTGCAAGAAATAATAAGAACAGCCGACAAATATCAGCACAACAACTTGCTGATTTTAACAATAAAATAACTCCTAAATACGAGCAATCGCATTACTTTACAATGCGTAACTTCAGGTGCAGCAGCAACAACGTGGTAGGTGTAGGTGCAGAGAACTACTTAAACTAAGTTCTACAGAAATTCCGAATTAACTCGTGAATGAAAAAGTATTTGAA